>JAJOOR010014392.1:0-24071 GCA_036250505.1 Solanum acaule | reverse complement strand
TGTAGCTTGTCAATTTCGCTAGTATCCTGAGGCCGGTTAGCGTCACCAGTTTTAAGGGCATCATCAGGAAGGTCTCCTTGTGAGTCTTTGAAAACAGGAGTTGGTTTTACAGTGTTAGAAATGGTCTTGTGTGCATTCATAATTGTGGAAGTAAAAGAAGAAGAAGTAGAAGGGGTAGAATCGGTCGTGGACGTTCGAGTGGTGGATTTGGGAGGAACAACAGAGGTGGAGGTGAGAAGCCATACTCCCAACACACATAATGACACAAAGACTATAGTAGTAATAGTTGATGAATAGGAAGAAGAGGATGGTCTTCTGCCCAAACGAGCTCTTGTTGTTGGCATATTTTTGTTGATTTTTTCGATTACATTCAATATTATTTTTTTTTGTAACTTTAGCTACTTTTGGTTCTGCATTAGCCTTTATGTTGAAGTTGGTAAAAGAAATAAGTGAAAAAAGATGAGATGAGAGGATTCAGTTTGTTTTGTGGAGGGAGATGAAAGCCAAAGAAAGAGAGAAATAGTCCAACCTGGTTTGTTATCAATGATCCAACAGAGTAGGAAAAGGAAACAACATCTTACACTAATTTAACTTTTTTTAACCAACATAATATAAATACTTAACAAATTTTATAGTAATCAGAATAATTTTCTTTGGTGCTGGCAGCAGCCAAACAAAAATATTTTAGTTACTTTTTAAAATTTTCTATTGATTTTGTTAGGTTGTTTAATATATGAATTCCTCATTTAACTCTTTGAACTGGGTTTGGGGAATTTTTTTTATTTGGAAAAGATAAATAAGGGGATATTTGAATTTGAGTTGTACTTGGAATGACAAGTGAAACAATGGAGTTGTAAATGAAAAATCTAGCATGGCCCAATATTACCGTCCAAATAACTCAAAACAAGCCCACTACCGGATGACCATTGGGGAAGTTCACATATACTATATAAAGTTATTTTGAAGTGAATCGTGCAAATATTAAAATAGGATAGCCCATAAATCTTTTGGGTGCTATATAAGAACGATCTCTGCTTCTTCAAAGTTTAATAAAGTTTTGCCACATATTGTTCTGATTTGCTTTTTTTGGGCACTTTTGACTCGCTACCTTGAAAATTTCCCCATTTACTAATACCACTCATTTTCAATATTATTGAGTGTAATTTTCTGAGAAATTGTACTGCTCGTTCCGCTTCATATACACGGGAAGAAGGCCTGTCTATGATAACACTAGAGGAAGCTTATTCATTTAAAATGAAAAACAAAAAGAATTGTACGTTTTATCAAATGACAAAGTAGATAATTATATAAACATTTTAAAAAGTTGTGTATATATTCTTTACACTCTCGATTTAAGTTGACTAAGAATATAACACGTAATTTTTCATAGCAAGTTGATAAGATAACTTAAAAGATAGAAAAAATTTATTATAACTAGTTAAATTGCGCTGATATTGTAGAATTCTTTTTACACTCTCGAGATCTCTCCATATCTAGCATGATGCAATAACCTGAAAAATAAAAAATAACATGTTATAATCGAATAAAATTATGCTGATAATGTAAAAAATAATAATTTACTGAACAGTATGTACAACTTTAATTTCTTTATTTGATCGTGGGAGAGAAAAGGACAAATATATTTTTCTTACCTTTATGTTTTTCATAATTACAGTATCTGAAACAAAAAAGGAAGTAGATCATCTTAGAAAAAAAGAGGAGGTGATGAATTTGCCATATGTTTTTAGTTGAATCAATTTCCTTAAGAGGTTATTCAGAAGCAGGGCCCTCTCTGTTATTAGGCCCAAAAATGGTAAAGACAAAAGGATGTTATTGACTTATTGTGATGCAAATGACTGGGGCAGATCCATCTCTTCCGCTTATCTGCTGGATCTTTGTGTCTTCTATTCTAAAATAAAATACTGATAATAATTCAGTAAATATTACGTATAAAATTCTCAATTATCTACTGGGTTTTTCCCTCTCTCATTCTTCACTATTTTTCAAAATATAATGGTACGTGAGCGCTGTTTTTTTATTTTATTATATTATCAATATAATTTAACATGTGATAATAACACACATGGTAAGTTGTCATTTATATGAACTTACGAATTAATACTTATATCAAAGATGTTTACTTAAGAAAAAATTAAACTGCACTAGGTAGGTGCATAAAACTTAAACTCAAAATTATTTACACAATAAGATTAATATAGGTAATTGCAAATGATTCTATTAAATATAAGTATCATATGGTAGTCTAGAATAAACAGTAAGTAAACCATATGTAAAAAAAAATATTCCCCCTCATGCGATTAGGAGGTTCAATAATGTCAATATCTATTTTCCAGTGTGACACAAATCCTTAATTTATGGATTGATAATAAAAGTGCTCAACTATTTGAACAAACCGAACTTGTCCTTATCTTTTTATTTCCTGTGTCAGAATACAACAATTGTTAGGACTTAGTAGTATTTATGTATTCCACCATATGAAAGTCATAAAAGAAGTTAGGCAGCCAAAGACTCTTTAATTAAGTATCATGTAGGCTAGCTAGGTAAATGCTCGTGAAAATAATTCAAGTCTTCATTTGCCTGACTCATGAAACTATTGAAATTTTGTACATACCCATATTTCACATCTGTCAATCCAATATGCATAAAGTTTAGAGAAAAAATTTAACATGCCATGTCCCAGCCAGCAACAGTCCAATGTGTCTAATCTGTAATTCTTGAAATATATTTTTGTCTCCATAAGTCTAATCTTCTGTACTTGTTTCAACATCAAATTGAGCAACACACAAAGAATCTCTACTCTGAAATTCATAACACACGTATGCACATCCAATTATGTTTTTTTTTAAAAATAAAAAAATAATCCCTATTTCAAAGTCAATTGAGAAGTAATGTCATATTGAAAAAAAAAATGGACAAAAAAAGAGAAAGAAGGATTTTCGTTCTTTTTTAATGGATTGGTACTCTTCGTTGCCTAATTCTTTACGACTTTTTTATGCACTTAGTTCGATCTAGGGAGGAAGCTGGACTAACTTATATACTCGCTCCGCTCCAATTTATCTGACATCTTTTTGATTTGATATAGTAGTAAAATTTAATTTAAAAAATAAAAGATTTTTGAAATTGCAGGAGTTCAAGTCTTTGAGACAATTCTTAGATATTTGTATTGTTATGATTTTTTCTCATTATATGGCTCATTTATAGTTGAGGAACAAGCTATTTTTGGATTAATTATCACGAGATTGTTATTCCAATCACAATAAAGGATAAAAATAGTACTATAATCTCGAAATACGTTATTCCGCCGATTTAATCCTAACCAAATATGAGAAAAATTAAGCTCACAATTAGTTATCCCTTATTTCTATAGTACTAAACGTGCTAAAAGGGTTATAAGAGGAGAATTTTAAAATAGAATTATTTCTAATTATAAAATTAACATTTTTTTGAGACGGATTATTTTAATAAAGGAACATCACTTTAAATGGGGACAAAAGCAGTATTATTTTGTGTTCACTCACACGTCTTTCACTATTTATTCATAATTAAGAAAAATAAATATGAGTACAAAAAAACACAAATATTGTTCTTTTATTGAACCAACCCATGCTTGATTATTATTGTCATTAATTATTGTTGAGAGAGAATAGAAAAAAGAAGAAGATTAAAATAATCTGTTGTACGTTCTTAATGCATACTGTCTCTCATGACGACGACATTTATAAAGTAAGCAAAAAATTAGAGCCATAATAAAAACTACTACTTAAAATAAAATAAAAATATAAAGTTTAATTACATATGGTTGGTTTAACAAGTGGGAAATGATAAAAAGTTGTACAATATATTTAAATATTTTTGAGGTTAGGGGGGCTCTCACGTGAGTATAATTCCAAAATGAGAAGACTGTCAGCTAACTAGCAGTACAATAATGAGTGAGCTTTCTAAATGAGAAAAACCCTAATATATTTGTAATATTTAGTATTATTTGATTGGCTTGTAAAATTAAAATCAAATAATATTGTCTATAAAACAAAATAAAATAGAGAGGCCCCGCCACATGCACAAGAAGGTGACAGCAGATCGAATGTTACATTTTTTCATGGGTCCCTTTAATTAATTATAAGTATACTATATTATTACTATCATATAGTATATGATTTGGACATCCACAATAAATATATACTCCCATTTTTGCAGATATATGATGATGATGATTAATTAGCTACTAGTATGATTTTTATATGATGATTCTCATCCAAATGTATGGTCGGTTCTTTTTGTCAACACATATATATTATAAATATATATTATATAATATGTGGCTGAGGTTTTAGCATAATCAATCTTTGTTTCTAACTGTTCTCCCAAATCCCAACCAACTTAGCTTCCTAAATCATTTCTCGTGTTTCCCTTCTTCGTAATTAGTTGAAACTAGAATTTGAAGTTTATATAAAATTTTAATATATATTTTTTAAGTTATTAAATTTTAAATTAATATTTTCTTCATCCTATTTTATGTGATACTTTTTAGATTTTAAAATTTAAATAAGTCTATACTTGACCGTAATGTTTTCATAGATTTTTTTATATAGTTTACAAATATATAAATTTAATTTAAAAAAATTGAAGATTTCATGCGCAAATTTCCGATCAAACTTAAACGGTTTGACTCTCGAAAAACGAAAAGTATCACATAAATTGAGACAGAAAAAGTAATTTTTATATATTTGATAATATTTTCTTAATATAAATTTCAAAATTGAATCAAAGTGATTAGGTTCATTCAAATCCGTAATCAACACAGTGGCTTCGCCCTGCCTCATATACTCTATCGCCCAAATTTATATGAATTTATTTGATTGAATATAAAACTTTTTTAAAAAAATAATAATTAGAATTTGTCTCATTAGGAATAATTTAAATAGTTTCAATTCAAATTATTAATAATAAGGAAATATACTTATCATATTTTTAGACTAACTTAAAAGAATAGAAATAGCACATAAATTAAAACGATCGAAGTGTATAAATTTTGCAAATTCATTAATTGAGTTACCCCGATCCAAGAACTAATAACAATTCATGTAATCACTAGTACTTTATGTAGAGAGATATTGGTCTATTCATATACAGTAAAAACATCTCACTATTGTTAATCAGTTGTAACAAATTAATTATATATTATTAGTTTCACATATTATCAACGGTTATCTACATTAGATAATTTAATAAAGCGTAATTTTTTTTTACTAGATCGATCTAACATAACTTATCAATTGTTACCAAAAAAAAAAAAAGTAAGCAGTTGTACTCCACATTACCACAACTACAAAATTATATTAAAATCCTAATATTTGTCCTTATATTAATTTTTTTTTTTAAAAAAAGGCAACAATCATCAAAATGTTGGAAGTATCCCCTAAAAATTCGCCTCTTGTTGGCTCAATTTTTTGTTTTCTTCAAAAAAAAAAAAAAATCTTGTTTTTTTATAATTTGAAAAAAAATAATTCCACTCGAAGTGATGGCCAGTTGTCTGATGTAGATAGAAAGATTACGAATAGACAATTGGAAATTATCTTCCAAAAGTGCAATTTGACAAAACATAAATGTAATGGGCCAATGTGTTCAAAAGTGTTTCTTTGAGACCGAAAGTGAGAACATCATAAGAATAAAAAAAATAAAAAATGTATAAACATGAAAAAAAAAGAAAAAAAAAAACTTTAATTAAAATCCTATAAAGATTAGAACCTTCCAAATTGTATTCTTTTTTTTTTAAAATACGTCAATGCCATCATCATAGTTATGTTGAAAACATTTTTTTCTCCGGTTTTGTACTTGTTATTTTAGTAGCATATTAATCTGCTTTTTCCTTATAACTTGACCCCTATTTATCCAAAAAATAAAGTCCCACTGGAGTTTAATGGGTCACAAAAAGAAATGAAAAGTGAATCAATTGCTCAAAAAGAAACGAAAAGTGTGTTGCCATTTGATAATTTCTTCTATAGGATGAGTAGTTATCACTTTATATTTTTATAAAAGACATAAAACCATAGTAGTAATCATTAGGTTATTGACTTTTGTCTGAAAAAATTAGAAAAAAAGATATCGACTATTGTTAGACACAAGTGCAGTATAAAACAAAATGTCCACTTGTGCTAAGGTTTGTTTTCTCAACACTTTTTATTGTATTTCATAAACAGTTACTCAAGATCTCACTAATTTCTCCATATTTTATAACAATTATTTCATATAAAAATAATATTGATTTTTAGCTAATATCTTTAATTAAATATGAGATAAATTTAATATAAAAATTTGCATAGAGATAACCAAGCGATCCCAAAATAGTATTATGTATATATATTTTTTAAACAAAAAATATGATGAAAGTTCTAAAATTACCGTGTATTAAGGACTTAATTAAGTACTGCCTTAAAAATAGTTATGAAGAGTCAAGTTAGCCAATGTATAAAGTCTGTGTGCTTCTTTTGATCCTTCAAAATTATCGTTTCAATTTGTTTGTTTTACTTCTTTTTCGAAAGTATAATTATTTTTTATAGCTCATTAATTATAACTTTCTACATGATATATTTACAACCACAATATTAAAAAACATTTTGATACATTTCACATACCTTAATTTAATACCACAAAATTCAATTATTTTTTTTAGTGTTTAAAAACTCGTGTCAAGATTAAACTAGACAAATAAATTAATAGATAACACATTAATTTTTTTTAAAAATCATAAAATAAAGTGAAAAATTGGGCCGGGTTACTCGTTTGGGCACCTTTATTGCACAACTATCTAATTTCCATGGTATTTTACTTATATTATGGAAGCAAGATTATGCTGAAAGTAATAAGTAAATTACTAAATCCCCCTCTCGCACTAATCTCTCTTTCACCAGTATATTTCAATTGGTTCAGTACTTAGATACAAGATTTCAATTTTATGAGTTAAAAGTTCAAACATATTGTATGTTTTTATAATCATTCAAGCCTGCTATTTGTAATTTTAATCAATAACTACACAATTTTTTCCTTGCGTCAAAAGTACTCCATTCAAATAAACCCAGTGCTTGAACACTCCATTTACGATTAGCTTATTTGCAATAAGTTTCATCTCAACTACGCACTTCAACTTGTCAACATCACTGCATTAGGAGCACTTCGTATAATCGTATTATTATTTTTCAAATTGGCTAAAAATGCAATAGAATATAATCATTCACCTATCAATTAATTAATCTTTATTTAGTCCTAATTCATATAGTGTATCTAGTCATGTTATGATTAACAAAGTACTGAATTATTGTGTTGAAATTAGATTATTATAAGAATCTTTGAATAGTCTATTGCTTTGATATGTTCATTAATGAAATGTTGACTTAAAAGTGATATATTGTTAGTCCAATTTTGTGTTTTAGTAATTGGTAGTAAGTTGTGCCAATGTTAGGGGGAAAGATTAGTAGAATATAAAGTTGAAGACATAGTAAAGTTAAAAGGTTGATAAATTACCGAGTAATTTATTTCTTTATTTAACGTTAGTAACATTCAAAACTTGTCTCAAATATATACATATATCAACAATTGAGAATATACTTGAGTAAATAAAAACGTCTTTGCTCTAATTATCAACTTAGGCATTTCGATGAGATGATACACAAATTCAATATAGTATCATAAAAGAAAATATATCTCACTGCCACAAGTAATAGAAAATAAAAATTAATATATTTATTATGTTTATAAAATCCCTCTTCGCTATTTAAGGAATTTTTTTTGAAAGCTTGACTGAGAAGGAAAATAAGAAGCTATATATTGCATTCATTACTAGGGATGCTTTTAGTATATAAAAAACAAAATTTTAAAATAACACAATGTATAGTAGGCCCTTTGTTTTTGGTTAATCGCTTTCTAGTTTCTAGGTTGAGGAATATACATACGGTTCTGGTTTTCCATATTTGTATTTTCTTTGATTTTTAATACATAGGTCGAAATTTTGGTTAATTAAACTTCAACAGCTTGTTTGACCTGTCTAAAATATTATTGAGATTCCTTTTAAATAATATTATTAGCATTTATTTGTTGTACGTATATATCTATATGGTCTCCTTGTAGGATGGTTAGTTGGTTACTGCTAGAATAAGACCAGTCTAACATAAGACAATTTGTATATGTGAGGTTATATGAACACTAGGCCAACTTTATATTTATTAAATAATTTACAAATTTACATTTAAAATATAGTTTATTCATTTACAAATTTACCTTTAAATGATAAAGGTCAATGATTAAAATAGAATAGTAAGTAGTTAAGTGTTGTGCTACTCTTATATGAGAGAGGCAGGGGCCGGGTTAGTCTCCTCTTCTCATCTTCTCCTTATTTAGTAGACTTTATTGATCTCATTTTATGTGGTACCGTTTAACTTCATAAAATGTTTAAGAAAAAAAGGAATAATTTTGAGATTTGTGGGCTAAAATACTTCTTGACTATTTGTGTCACTGTAAATTATAAAGAAAATTTTAAATTAAATTACTTTTAATTATAGAAATGTGACACTTATTTAGATGAACAAAAATAAATGTATGCACATAAATTGGGAGGGATAAAGTATTATTTAGCATCTGCGTAGTATCTTAATCTTCATTTTTACTACTCCATGTTGCTTTATTTATTTTGTTATCTTTCTATTTTGATATCATTATTTTTCTTTTAATTCTGCTTCGATTATATATCGATCTTCTAAGTCTAGGGTCTATAATTATAAACAACCTTTCTACCCCATAAAAATAGAGGTAAGATTTGTGTATATTTTATCCTCTTCGAATTCCACTTGTAAAATTATATCAAATATGTTGTTGTTGTAGTTGAATGCTTGCAGATGATTTTCTTAATCCCAATTCAATGAGTTTTGGAATAACTAAAATTATTCATTTTAGGGCAAATTTCATTACAATCCCAACTATCCCATTGGCAATTGGAAACTAAATCCTATTAAGTTACATGTGCTTTTTTTATTTGATTAATATCCTACGAATATAGCTAAGAGTTGACTAACAATAATACGTACTTGGTCCTTGCCTAATTTTAATTATTCGGTAGTACAACATATCTCTTCCTAATTTTAATTATTCGGTGTACAACATATCTCTTCCTAATATAATTAGTTAGGCACTTCATTTTGATGAGAGGTGTTGCATAAATCAAGCAGCCATGAACTAAGCAAGTCGTAGTCCCAGCTTTTTTTCTCCTTCGATAGAGTTTAGGCATAAGACATAATACATAAAGATAATCTTTAACTTGGTTTCAGCGGATAACTATGCCCTCCAACTTTGAGTGTGCACAAGTAGATACTTAAATTTGTATAAAATTGAACAAGTAGACACACGTGTCCTACATGGCATAATACACGTAGGACGCCACGTAGGACATAAACTTGTCATGTAAGACGAATGTGTCTATTTGTTCAATTTTATACAAGTTTAAGTGCCTACTTGTGTACACCCAAAGTTAAATGTCATAGTTGTCAGCTGACGTCGAGTTAAAGATATGTTATCATGTATTATGCCTTTAGCATAATATCATTAAACAAGGGTAGAAAGAAGGCAGTTCTGAGTTGACGTCCAATGAACGAGTTGTTGTCTCCTAATATCATTTTGACAATTTTCGACTCATGAATTAAGTATTTTATAGGATGAGAGTTGCATTAGGTCCAAAGTAAGCTTTACTAACAAGTTGTTAGTATTAAATCCATTTATGCGAGAAATAGTAAGTATCTTATATTGATAGACAGAATGTACATATATTGTTTTTATCTTATACGATCTTCAAAAATATAACATTTCCTAATGTTTCTGCAATGACATTTCAATATAATACTCCCATTGTTTTACGTAACTTATATGACATATTTTCTTTTCAGTTATCTAAAATATGTCATTTTTCTATAATGAGAAAATTTAATTTGAAAATTTCTTTTACATCGTTAGTGAAAGGATTAATAGTGCTTTATAAATATCTAAGATTTGTTTTTCAGAAAAATATAGCCAATGTGAATTTATGTAGGACAGTTGATAAGCCAGGATGCGAAGAATCAACTATGAAATGGCAGAAAAGTTCGTGGATTTTGTACCAAATAATATGCTACCAAATTGAATTAAAACTGCGGCTGCTACTTTTATTAATTAACCGTACTTGAATATATATATTATATTATATGATTATTAATTCCAACTGCTTGTACTGTAGTAGTTTTACTGCTATTTGCCAGCAAGCAGACATTATAATTTAAGTGACTTAAAATCTGAGAAAATAAAGTAGGATTTAGTGGGTCCATATTGAACCTTGCATGTGACTTTAGCTTAGATATTATACCCAATTGAATTTATTTTATGTATAATTTTTTAATTGAGTTGGTCATAATTTTTTATGATTTGAAAATTTAGCCCCTTTTATTTGATGAATGGGCATGCATTTTTCTTTTAGCTAGCTTGGAGACCACCTACTTAAATAAACTTTTTAACTTTGCACATGCAAATCAATATCAAAGTCCTCTTATTTGTGCCCGACACCGACTTACACCTCCATCAACACCAATTATTTTGCTTCAATTATTTTGGCTAATTGTTTCATCCTAATTAAGAGTCAGAGCGCTAGAGTATAGATTATCGGTTCATCATAATGTTGATTTTATAAGTTATATACAGAGGCAGGAGCCCAGAAATTTTACTAAGGGTATTCAAGAATAATAGTGTGTGACTGTCAAAATAAAATAAAAAAATATTGTGCTATTTGGGGTTCGAACCCAAAACTCCTTTATTTGAATGGACACTCATTACCCTGCTTTTGTCAAGAGTGTCTAACTTTAAATATATATCATTTAAATGTAGAATTTGACACATATATATATAATATAATTTTCCAACGAAGGATGTCCAATTAGACACCCTGGAATGGCTCTGATTATGCATGAACTATTAATTTTTAAAAAAATTAAAATTTTAAATTCATAAATTTCAATTTCTGATTTCATGCGCCTCTATCTCTTATCTACGTGGTAGATGGATTTAAAGGACTTTAGAGTTCATCTGATTTTAGTAGGTTTGGCTTGGGTTTAAACTTTATAAGCATATTCATATATTCAGAAAAAAGGAGCAAATAATTGAGTTCGACTTGTATAAATAAAATGAGATGATAAAATTTCGAAGTTGGACCTATAATTAATATTCAAAATTTTAATATGTCATCACTTTTTAATAGTGTTTCCATTTACTAGATGTGGCACCCAAAGTCTCATCTGGCCTGTTCGTTTGTGAATGGCTTATCGTGTTCTGTTATGTGTACTATATTTAGAAAATGGAACAGAATATGCCACCGACGCTTCCTTATTTGGGAGAGAAATTCTCTCACTAGTTTCAAGTTGTGTGACAAGATTCAAGCAAGAAAATTAAAATAGGTGTGAATTCAACATTAATTTCTTAATATTTGTTTAAACATAACACGTATATAAAATAGGAAAAATTGTATGAAATAGCAAACTATTAATTCAAATTGAATGTTATAGTCATAATTTATTTTATTTGTTATTCGCAGCAAACATTCTATTTTTTTGTCATCTGATTCGATATACAATTAGCCATTTTATACATTTCAGTATAAAATGTTAAAATGCATTTGTGTTTGTATAAAGTGAGAGAAAAGTGTATATACAAATATAAATACATATATTTTCATCCTATGCACTTATAATTATACAAATACAAATCTTATTATGAAAATTATAACATATAAATGAATTTATACAAAACCGAACAATTTGTATAAAATTGGATGTATTTAGAGAATTATACAAATCAAAAGTTCCATAGCAAACATAAAATTTGTTATGGAGCTCAATTATGCAAACTATAGCTATAACATACAAATATAATTTTTATGTTTATTATAGGTGAAAGTTGCTCAAAATATATGATTTTAAACAGATACTTAAAAAACATTAGTGGGAAAAGTTAACTGAGTAAATCTTGATGAATGAAGAAAAATAGGGATTAGAACCGTATATCTTTCCGCCTCAAAATACGTTCGTCCTTAGCTATTAAAAAAATACGTGTCTTAAAATATTTGTCGCTTTAGACGTGCAAGATAGTTTTTTTTTTAAAAAAAAATATTCTTGGTAGTAATTATTTTTGAAGAATATAAACATCTCAATTATAATATAAATGGATGAAATATTAAATAAACAAAGATCATTTCTTAAGATATAAATAAAAATAAAGTAATAAAACATTCATTTTAGGTAATAACTTTTAAAAAAATATGTAAATAAAAAACACGACAAATATTTTAAGATCAAGGAGCATTAAAATAGGAAGGAAGAGAAACAATAGGGGGAAAGAGGTGTTGTGAACCCGAGATGGAACAAATACACACACGGCTCGAGAAATACTAGACAACGCCCGATCATTCTAGCATACCTTTTCTACGCTAGCATATCAAAAAAATATTTTGATATTATTTATTCCACACATATAATAAGGTTGCACATTGTACAACATTTATTATTTTTAAAAATTCATATTCTTTAATGTTGGGTAATGATGGGTCCCAAGTGATGGTTCATGAATGCATCGAAGTATTATCGAACATGGTGTTTGTTTGATTAGTTGGGTTACTAGCTAGTATTATTGACTAATATTAAGATAAAAATAACTTTTAATAATAATAAATATATGTATTAACAAAAAATACTAAAGTCCTTATCGGCATTAGTTTATTATCATTTGGTCCAATATTGCTATAAGTTTTAAGGACATTTACACAGACAATTAATTGCCGTTAATTAATTACAGGCTGCCGTTAAAAATAATTTTTAATATAGTGTAACATACATGACAACTAATTCGAGCATACCTAATTAATAGTTTCGATCGTAGGGAGGATACATATGCATATACATATCCATGATTATCTATAAAAAGCTATTGCATTTCATCGAAAACAAAGCCTATATATTCTTTATCTTTCTCTATCACGCGAGAAGAGATTTAGGAAAAAACAAGGAGCTAAGGGATAAGTAATAAAAATTGACCAACACAATATGTATGACATATCGTAACATTTGCTTAATTCATCTAGTGTACCACTATTGTTACTTTTGCGCATAAAGGCAAAAAAGAGGTCCACAAAATAACTTATGGACAATCTATTAGGGTTTATATATAAAGACACAAAATTAAATAAGAAGATTTGAGGGACTTTGACCCTTTCATCTCCACACCTGGATGTGTTCTTAAGTCAACAACTTATTTAATTAATAATGGACCACAGATTTGTGGTTCTAATTGACTAATATTGAGAAAGCAGAGCAAAAGTAACGAGCAAGAGTTTTGTGGTTCTAGTTACCTTTTTTTTTTTTTGGTTTCCATCGGTGTTTGGTACTCACTTTGAAACTCGACTAAATCTAAATTCGTGTTGATAAGTCCCATATTGGAAGGTAAACGCTCCCTAACAAAGGCGACTATGTATTCGGGAGATTCAAATTTGAGACTTCTAATTAAAAATGGAGTACTGACCACTCCATCATAACCTGGTTAGTTACTATACAAATCTAAAAAAGTTTGATAACAACATTAAAAAAAAGTTCGTGATAGGACGTTTTATTGCATTGACCATTTACCATACAAGTTTCTCCAAATCTTATGAGATCAATAGCTTTCAAACTTTTTATTGGCAAGAAAAATTAATGTAGCCAGTTTTTTTGAGAAGTTTCGACAGCTACAGACTAAAGGGATATGTTTTAGGGAAGACTAATTAGCTCGTGGAAGATTGGAGGATGGTCCAAGTTCAAGTTGTATATATGCAGCGGAACTGCGATGGAGTCAGAGATAAAGACGAATCTAGAATGATTTTTGTAGGTTCAATGTAATAAAAAATAATTTCAAGTGTATATTACAAGAATAAAAATACTAATTTTAAATATTGAATTCACCTGCTTAGTGAGGTAGAAATTGGTAATGTATTTCATATTATGAATATGAATATCGTCAACAGTACTAACAGTTTTTAATTAAATATTCATTCAAAGTCATCTGATTTCACCTGACTTTAAATATAATTTTGAGCTCCATCGTCTTGAGATGTGACACAGCGTGGTGGGGGCTGCTATTACGTTTACCTTTTAAGTGTCGCATTCTGAATTAATACAACGTACAACCTCCGATCACATACAGTTAGCCAGCCAGTGATGGGCACGTACAATTTGAAAACATGTAGGTTGGATTTAGTTGGCCACACATATAGACTATAATTGATGTCTTCAAATATTTATATATATATATATATATATATATATATATATATACACATGCGTATAACTTATGTTTTGAAAATACAATATATATATATATATATACACATGCGTATAACTTATGTTTTGAAAATACATACATACACATATAGTTGGCGTACATCCAACTTTTACTTAAAACAGTTTGTCACACATACAATTACTATCAGATACAATATCCACACGATTTAAGTTAGAATAAGATTTTGTATGGGCACGGCCGCACAGGTACAACGTATTTTGTCATACCTTAAAAAAAAATTGGTTATGTTTTGCCAAAACGGACGCTAATAGCTCTATTTATGAAAATTCCTCATTTGGCACCATCATTAGAGATCCCTTATTGGTCAGTAGCACGTTCATTTTACAGTAATTCATAATTAATAATTCCTTATATATATTGTGAAACGTTTAGTCATTTATCATCGATCAACCCAAGAATAGACTAATTATACACACACAAAACGTTTATACAAACAAACAAACAAACAATGTATTTGTTCAAATAAACAGTCATTGTCATTTCCTTTGCAATTTTATTTTTTTGTTTTCCCTTTTCGATATCGTATAGGAATTAGGATTGGCCCTTTATTATATTAGTATAATTATTGACAGTTAATTTGCAGAGGCACCAACTATTTAAACGTATATATAATGTTAAGTAGCAATCTATTATATAGGCTACTATTTTGTTTTATATTTAGGGTATCGATCACCAATAATACTCTAGCTTGAATGAAATAACAATGACCTACTGGAAATAAATAAAGGGGCCAAAATCATTTAAAAGTATTCAAAGTTGGCACTAAGCATGAAAATATATTCCATATGATCAATTATTTATAGAGGCACGTAAAATAATTATTTAAAGACGTATCGCAATTTGTCCCAACTAATTAAATGGAACCATATCCTTATTCGGTATATAATAATAATTAGTTGAACTAACAATATTATTTTACCTTAACCTAGGATTCAGTCTTAGTAGGTATTTGGCCAATGATTCTAAATATTTATTTTATTTTATTTAAAATTTATAGAATTGGATTTGTATTTTATTATATTTTTTATAAAAATATTTAAATTAATACTTCATTATTAAATGTCCTTAGAATCCTATGGATTGAGAATCACATGGCAAAAGCTGACCCAACTTCTACATAGATTCTCTCCTATGCACCAACTAACTACTACCTTACACATGGCTATTAAGAATGAATTAATTCCAAACTTCTACACTTATTTGAAAACTGTATAATTTTTTTATTTGTTTTGAATTTGTATATTTTAAGCCAAGCACGTGGATATTTTTTATTTTTTTCATAATACGTGACACTAGGACTTAAATTTTGGAATTTGGACCTTTATCTATTTTCGTATCATATTGAATTGTATTGATATTTAAAAGTTTATGTGATTAGAATAAAATATCTATTTAATTCTATCTGACATCTAGATCAATTTTCTCAGTTATTTAAACCAAATCAAATGTATATATTTCTTTTTGAAAATTAAATTTTAATACTCATAAGCTACTTTAAATTACTAAAGATGGTATTTTTCTCTCATTTTAAAGTGACAAAAAAAAAACCATTATACAATAAAAGAATATTTATTAGAACTGAATATTGATGTTAAACAAATACTACTCACCAAGTAACCAATTGTAAACAATGTTCTTAATATTTTATTTGAGTCTTCCTTAATCATTAGATAATATTCTAAAATTATGATTTAACGTGCGTGGTGTCACATCGACATTTTAAACAAATTCTCCTTTCTGATCTAAATTATTTTCTTGTTAAAAAACAAATACAGTACCATATTTAGTTCTACTGCACACGACATTTTTAATTACCATTCGATCGAAAAGGTAATTAATTAAATTTTCTTTTAACATAATAATTTAAGTCAGCTCTCCATTCGCCTCAAATTATCTGTCGTGATTTTTAAAAATAACTATCTCAAATTATTTATTTCATACCCATTTTATCCTTACTTGTAACTGCTCTTTATGCCTACAAATATCTTAATTATGGGGTGATGGGTGATAACACATAAATAGAGTAAATATTCAATAGAAAAAAAGATTATATCTTGAAATATAAATAAGGAAAAATAATACAAGCCCTTTCTAATAAGTGTTTTTCAAGGGCCTTAAAAAAATATAAAAGATAATTTGAGACAAATAGAATAATAGATAAACTATAATTCGTGGATTAAGTAAGAAAAGTGTATAGTTGACAAAGAAAACTAGGAATATATGGACATTGGAGGTTCCATTTAAGTCATCATCAAGTATAAGAAGGGAATAAAGGAAGGATTAAAGAAAGCGTATGAGTGTCAAATGAAGGAATATCACTTATTATAAAGAAATTATTAAAATAACTAGTACTAAGGAACGGTGATTTATTGGATTGCTTTATTCTTAATTAAAAATTTCATGTTTGAGTTTGAGAATGTTGAAATTACTACTTATAAGTGCTTTCTTCTTTTATGAATCATGCATATATAACGCGAATCTAAATTATTCGAATCAATGAAATCAATAAATTGTTATAAAGAAAACATAATTAATTCAAATATTATTTATGTAATGACACATGATTTCTAAAAATTAAAGGGGTTTTCTAAAATTTAGATGGTTTGACCACACTCTAAGGTAATACTACTATGTCTAAAAAATAAAATAGTTCTATGTCAATTTCTCATACTCGACATCAAAATAAGGGGTTAATAAGGAAAACAAGGACAAAAATATCCCCTGATGATATTCCTTCAACACTTTTGGTAATTTAAGTTTGTTAAATGTTGGGATTTTAACGATACTCTAGCGGTTAGATTTTATTAAAATTGTTTTTATTTTAAAAAAAAAGACATAAAATTTCCGCGAAATACAATAACCCGCAATATCAAAAACTACATCACACAAAAAGATAGATGAAAAGTAACAAAAAAAAAATCTCAAAATATGTTAAATATTTAACTAAAATAAAAAAATATCATTCTTGATAAATTTAAAAGATTAAAACTGCAATTAAAAAAATAAATATTTTAGGATATCATTTTGATTCCAAGTACTATTTCTTACGAATGCAGGTGCAATTGGCAGTATGCAAATATCTTTAGATACTATTCCAATCTAACAAAAATTAGAGTGACTGAGGAAGAGATTACGGAGGGTCTAATTCGATTCATTCTATTCCCAAAGGCGAATCGGAAATTAGAGGTGGGGGGCAAGGTTCCATATATTATTAATCATAGATTCACAATTATCATAATAATTTGAATAGTATCTTGTTAAAAAAAATTTAGATGCTCTCACTGTACTAGTCAACCCCCATCCCTTTCAACTAAATTATAATCCATCCACTAGTACTTTCACCTCCCACTGTGACCAAGGGTTTAGTCTGGACCCCTACCTTGTACATTATTGTAAATTTAAATTACGAGACATAAATCTTACCTCCCAACAACAAACAAGGGGATTTAGGATTAAAAACTAATAAAGAAAACAAATTTCATGCTGCTTTAAAGTTAACTAATTAGTTTGGGGAACAATATTTCATGTTTTATGTAGATAAATTTACTTCATAATATTTCGTGTAATTTATAGCTAGACGTCTACATATTTGTGTACCCTTTACAGTTGACTTATTTAAACTACAAACGCGTGGAAAATCCCAATCTATAATACTAATATTCTTGTACATAGAAAAAAAGATATGGAGTAATATAACTTACTAGTAAAAATTGATACATTTTCCCTTGTGCAACATTAAAAATGGTCCACTCAAAGTCACTCGTGAAAACAGCAATTATTAAAATTTGAAAGTGTCTCCGGAAATAGGGGGAAAAGAAAAACATTGATGGAATCATCTCTATATTACACTGTTTATTCCTCATTATTGCAGCATTTTTAATACTATACACAATTAATCCAAATTTTTTGTAAGTGTTTATTAAGTGGAGGTTTGCTAACTCAAATAAAACTATAGGTTTAAATGGTTTTTGGTGATAAAAATATAATTAAATCCGTTTTTGATTACTTCTCCGAAGTTTCTGGACTTTTTAAAGATATCTTGCAATCCTTTAGACCGTTTAATTACGTGGAGAACATTATTACAAGTTCTACTCTATGACAAAAATATTTTGTGTCAGATTTAATTTAATAAGAACTATAGTATACTAGAATTACTAAAACAAAGTATCAAAACAAAATAATTTGTACCAAAGGGTTACGAAAACATGTGTATCTAGTTATTTTATTATTATAATAAAGTCCTCCTTATATCAAGAAGAATTGTGATGTAGTGATAAGATTGATTTATCCTTAACTAAAGGTCTCAAGTTTCAATTCTAGGTAAATAAATGAATAGAAGTTTTTTTTACTATCGAATGAGCTTGCGCTTTTATTTGTTGAGAAAATTATTTGTTTCATTTTAGAGTAAGGTTCCTCAATCTAAACTCCATATAAATTACCTTATATGACGGGACGTGGAAAATGGAATGCTTTTAGCTTGCTTGAGATGAGCAAATATAATTGATACGCTAACTACTCTCCCTCCGTCCCAATTTATGTGGTACTTTCTTTATTTCATATTTCTTCCATTCAATAATAGTTGTTCATTATATTTCTCCTTTTGTCCCTAATTACTTGTCCACTTTTGAATTGATATACCTATTAAGAAAATAATCATTGGCATAGTGAGTTTACCATTTTACTCCTATTAATTATGAAGTGGATGAATTAAAAACTTAACATTTTCAAGAAGTTCTACCTCTTTCAAAGTAATTAATTGAGGGTATAATAGGTAAAAAATATTTGTCTTGTCTTGATTTGTCAAAATGGACAAGTAATTAGGGACAACTAAAAAATGAAATGTGGACAAGTAATTTGGGACAGAGGGAGTATTAATTGTAGTAAAATTACCTTCTATTTATAGTTTCTTAAGAAGTGTGCAAAATCAATAGTGGACAACTATTGTTGGACAAAACTAATATTAATTGAATTTTTGGGGTTATTTTTATTGTTTAAAGAAATTGATTTATTCAAAGTTCAAGATGAATTTGATTTTTTTTTATTTATATATTTGAGTTTTCTTTAATAAAGTTTGATACCCTTTAGGAGATAAATTGCACAATTTGCAAAGTTATATTTATGATTCCACAAAAGACATGGTAGAAAGTATGATTTTTAAATTATGACATTAAATATTTTTCTGAATAATTGGTCATTTCTCATAAATTCAGTTAATATGAAATAGAGGGAATATCATTTTACTTTACACAATTTGTTAACAAAAATTAGTGATTTAAAACAAATTATAGATATTTACCTGAATATAAATTTCATCATTAAGAGTAAAAGATAAGTTTAAGTTAAGTTATTTGTTATTTCTAAAAAGTGACATTCTATTTGAGAAAGAATAAAAATAAAATTGTAAACTTAATTACTTTTTAATTATAGAAATGTAACTTCCCTTTTGAAACGTAATAAAATGAAAATGAGACAAAGGGAATTGGTAATAAGCGCCGGTCATTAGAGATGGCAATGGGGTGGGGTGAATGCGGGGTGGGGTGATTTTAAGAATATTCGAGGCTGGGCGGGAGGGTTTAAGGTTATGTGGGGCACGACGAGTTGCGGCTATATGTGATTTTATATGGGTTCAAATTTAATTTTAACTTCTTACATCTTATAAGAGTGATAGAACATTATTTATTAAGATAATTTGTTTAAAGATACTAAAATATTCAAGATAGTAAATGAGAATGGTTCAACAAAAAATAATACAACTTATTACATATTCCCAGTTCACATCTAAAAAATAATTTTTTAAGTCATTATCTATTAAATTAATAAAACTTAATGAAAAATGAATTTACTTTAATGAATTTTATTTTTAATATCAAATTTAACTAGAAAAAGAATATAAGAAAAAAATTATCCGGGTGAATTCATGGGGACGGGTCATCCGGGTGGGGTGGGACGGGTTGAAAATGAAAAAAATTGTTATGCAGGACTGATTGAGACGAATTAAAAAATTTGCGGGTTAAAATAAATCCGCGCCACCTGGCCCCGCCCAATTGCCATCCCTACCAGTCATGGACTGCTGATCCGACATATTTCACTTTTTTTTCTGTCAAATATTTAAACAAAAGAATTTATTTGAAATTGACATAAATACCTTTTGATCCCTCTAAACTTGATAGTAAGTTTTATTCATTACATATTTTAGGTTTGCTTAGTCGTAATTACTACAAATAGACATGTTTGCGACTTATGTTAATTTTTTAATTTTTTTTTCCTGTTTTGAGTGAAATTTTTTTTTTTTTTTTTTTTTTAAAGTAATGATCTGATGCATATATAAATGAGCTAAACTTATATCCACTGTAATGTTTCAAGCTTAGTGAAATAAAGCTATAACCATTTTTTACTAGTGGACAAACTATCCCATTCACTTTAGTTCAATATATATGTTACATAAAATTAAATTATATTCCCATGTTTTGTGCACTACGACTCTAATCATATTCTCCCTAATTCAACTATTTTATTATTTTAGCTTTCAGAAAGTTAAAAAGAAAAGGGAAAAAACATCTGATATACCCCTTAACTTTGCCATTTGGAGCTGATATGCTCCTCGTTATGAAAGTGGTTCATATATATTTGTACCGTTATATAAATGACTCACATAAACCCCTATCGTTACAAAATGAACTCACATATATCCTTCATTTAACGGAAGTGAAAAATTAGTTTTAAATTTATGTTTTTGACAATTTTAAAATCATTTAGAGGTATATATAATCCTTCTTGCAAAGTTCAAAGTATATTTTAATCTTTTTTTTTCACCAAAAAGGTATACTTTAATCTTTTTTCATACATAATTTTTTTTATTTTCTTTGATTATTATTATTTGAGTTTCTTACTTTATTTTTTTTTTCTTTCATTCCTTAGTGTAAAGAAAAAAAATTTAAACTATTTTTTGTATGACTATTATAATTTAAAACTATTTTTTCAGCTATATTGTAATTTTGTTTTTGTATTTAAAAAAAAATAATTTAGGTTATTTATAATAAATTTTACAAGAATATTAGTGAAACATAAATAAATTTGACCATCAAAATAATAAATCTAAATTAATCATTGAAACAAAAAAAAGTTAAAAAAAAAATTGTTTGAGGAGGATTAAATATATCCATATGGGATTATATATATATATATATTTAAATAATTAAAAATTAAATTAAAATTTAGTTTTTCACTTCCGTTAGAAGAAAAGGGTATAGGTGAGTCATTTATATAACAGTAATGATATATATTATGAATATATCAGCTCTTCATGACAAAGTTAAGGAGTATATTAGGTCTTTTTCCCAAAAGAAAAAGTAGAAGTATATAAACTAACAGAAGAAGAGCTGTAACGAAAAATAAAGAATCGTTATCGAAATCTGAAAAAAAAAAGATGGAAAAGACTAGCCTAAAACAGAGTAGACAAATATCTTTTTCCTATATTTTTTAGAACGATAAAATTTAAAGAAGTTTAATGACATTAATGAAATGCATGTGGCCGATCGAAAGATAGAAACAGGAAATAAATTAATTCTTTAAGAAGAGAACATGAAAAATAAATATTAGTGACAACAAAAATAAAAATATGTTCGACATAATTTTATAAGTGTGAGAAATCATTCTAGAATAACAATATTTTTTTGTTAGTTACCTTAATAAAAAAACTGTTATTATTAGTTTTTACATAAATAATTTAAAACAAAATAATCTCCGTATCATTACTATGTGAACCAAATGGACCCAAAAACATACAGGGATGGAATGAATATTATTACAATACTGCAAAAATAAAATAAAATAATGCTCGTCTAAACACTTATTTTTGGGCCTATCCTTAGATTTCTTTTCAAAATTTATCCCAAATTTTATAGTTTATAAAAATTAGAAGACCATCTATTTATTATCCCAACTAATTTTCATGTATCATTTTTCGGTCATTTGATCTGGAAATGCTTGTTGACTGTGAATAGATTGTTTGTTGGATGATTATATTAAAAAAATAATTAGTTAATATCGGTATATTTATTTACTTTTTTCACCGATAAATCTTCGTAAGTAATTTTCATTTGAAAAATCGTAGTAGCTAGTAATTGTATTATATTAGTTTTTATTAAAGTATCATAGTATCATGTTATTATTTTAGAATATTGTATCTTCTAGTTCATTATAAAAAAAGATAATTTATGTTAAATTTATGAATATTTCATGTTTACAAAACAAAAAAAAAGTGAAATATATTTTAAAAAATAAAGCATTTTAAAACTTGCATCCTAATTTCAGTAAAAAATATTTGAGAAGCTAGTAAGTCATATGCTAATCTAAAATTTTAGGGCATAATTGCATGGTAATTAGGAAACAAAAAATGAAGGGAACAAGAAGATAAACGATCTTATTGTATTCATTAACGCACAATTAAATGGATAGAGACATAAAGCAGGAGGTTTTTGGAGGTACGAAGGCCAAAGGAAGCAACTGTTTAGTGTTCGACGCGTGTCAAAAGAATAGCCGACAGATTGGAATGTTATTTGTCTTAGAACCATAGGATGATAAGTAAGTAATTGTGAGAGAGAAAGAACACTAGCTTAGTAAAAGCACAAAAACACTTTACAACTACCGATCGATTTTAAGTGTGAGTTTATAGAGAGAGAATGGTACTGGCACTGGCCCTGTGTGTGTTTGTATATGTAGAAACTTAAATTAGTGTGTGTGTTTTGCAGAACAGAAAGAGCAGAGAGAGAGAGAGAGAGACGTTTGCTGCTTTTTTGGCCGTGGCGGCGTTGCAGAGAGTTGTAAGTCTACCTCTTTAATGCTCCCAAAACACAAGCCACATAATACAAGCCTAAAAAGCAAATATCAAAGGACTACTACTTCTTCCATCTCTTTCTTTGTGATTTATCTCTATCTACAAAAGTCTTCTCTCTTCCTCAACTTTGTCTGTCCAAGAAAATTTAACATAAAAGCTGCAACTTTTATCTAGCCAAATGCTCTCTTACTGTCACGCGCTTATATAGTACAGACAATAACTGGTATTTTTATTTTTTTTATAAAAAAACTTATTCTTTTCTTTTATTATACTCACAAATCAAGAAAAAAGTGAAGGGAGAGGTACCTACCCATATCATTCTTGGGTCATAATCAAAGCCAGTGTTCGTGATCTGCTATGGATTGTCAGTCACAATTGAATTTTGGAAAAGGGTTAAAGGAGGCAACAAAATGGCTGGCTTCTTTTCACTAGGTGGTGGAGCAGCAAGTACCAGCCGAGATCAGCAGGAGACCACCAATAATCCTCCTACTGTAATTGCTCCAGAAAGTAATTGGTTCTTGTACAGAAATGAACATCATCAAGATTTGCCCACAACCTACAGAGGTTTTGAGTTATGGCAAAACACTAATTCCCAACCTCAGATTCGCCATCCAATTAATCCGCTTCAAGATCTTTATCCTACAGCGGCTGTGGGATTAGGTATCGGGCCGAGCCATAGCGGTTATCCTGCTGTGGCTCGGCCCGATCACGACCCTCCTTCGGGAGGAGGAGGAGGATCGGGTTTGGTGATGATGAGGAGTGGAGGAGGGGGAATTAGCTGCCAAGATTGTGGTAATCAAGCGAAGAAAGATTGTACCCACAT
>JAJOOR010014391.1:0-12385 GCA_036250505.1 Solanum acaule | reverse complement strand
CGCGGTTAATAGGGCCTTTAGTTTAGTTAATGTGTGTCTCGGAAATTTCGGTCATAGTTTAGGGGGTACTTGTGCCTTATCCCTTCATTTCATAATAACTTTCTGTAATTCATCAATCCTTTGCTACATTCTTCATTTCCTCCATCCTCCTTATATTTGCTTTCCTTTTTTATTTTTTGGTTGGTGGGAGGGATTTAGGTTAGAAGCAGAGCAATTGTTTTTGGTGACTCATGATAACTATCTTCTATGTACATCATTCAAAAGCCTCCACACTCTCATGCCTGCCAAATTTATTCTAGTTTTCAGTTTTTACTGCTTTTGATATTCACACTATTGATGGATTGCAGCCAAATTGTATTTACCTAAGGTCAGCAAATCCAGTGGAGCACCGATAGAGATGTGGATAAAGGTTGTTCTTTCTCTCTAGCTATGTCCATGTGTATATGTGCATCATAAACACTTATGAAATTGCTCGTTGAAGTTATATTTTGCGCATATGGATCACATAAGGTTTGCAATGTGTATGGTGACACCTGCCTATCCAGGTCTGTCATTTGTCACTAAAGTATTCTGCTACTTTGCCCCTCCACAGGCCAAAGAACTAGAATCAAACTCAGAGTATTACCTTGAACTATTATCACAAGGAACTGGAAAACCAAAGGAAGAAATTAAGAAAGATATCCTACGCCCTAAATATTTCAGGGCACTAGAGGCCATTGACTATGGCCTTGCAGATAAGATTATTAGTTCAAGTGACGATGCATTTGACAAACGGGTAAATTTACTTTGAGATATTTACCAATTACCATGCTGGCTTTCTTGTTTCATGCTGTTCACATTGATTTTTTGTAATCAGAACTATGAAGAGATGCTCCTCCAATCTAGAGCTATGTCGAGACCAGGTGGACCGGGTGCTCAAGCTACTCCCTCCGGGTTCAGGTGAATGAAAGAGTGATAATGGTCCTGAACTTTCAGAAACAACTGATGTTCCTGTCTAGTTCTGAGGAACAAAGTGGCTGGTTACTTGTCTGTGCACCCATGGAATAAAACTGGGTATACGAGTTTACGACTATTGTGCACAGGTTTGTGAAAAGTATTTGCAATGTCAATTGTGTGTACCAGTATAGAATCAGATAGTGATAGTGCATGGTATAAATGAATTTAAAGTTGTCATGTCATTTTTCTTTATCTTGTATCGGATCATTTGTCAGTTCACAGTTTTAGATGTATCGTCGATTATCGTATTCGTAGCTTGAAAGTTGCCAATGGTAAATGGTATCTTGTAAGTTTTACCTACTATTGAATTGTAACTTACAAGCTGAGTGTCTTATAGTTTATCTATTGTGGACACTGGACAAATCATACCAAATTTTGGTCATTGCATAACCTGACTTTCGAGTTTTTCAAGCATGTACAGTGTAGCATTCTTTAATTAAAAAAAAAGTACGAGGTAAATACAATCTTTCTCATTCAACCTCAACTATAAGAAGGAAAAGTTGCTCACCGATCGTTGTCTGCCATGTGTTAAATTCATTTAATTTCATATTTTTATTTATTTTTCTTTACTTATTTCTTTTTAATTTTTTTTTTAATAGTTTATTCTTCTTCCACTAAATTCATCCCTTTTGCTATTTCATTTTGTTTCATATCCTTCAAGCTACAATTGCATATCAAGGAATAGGTAGAGGAGGAAAAAGAGAAGCAAGAAGATAACAGGAAAAAAAAAAAAGCGAGGGAAAATGGGTGAGCATTCTTCATCCAAAAAAGAATTGAAAAGTGTTATAAAACAAAGATAATGTAGTAAAATTAAGAAGAAAGATAGATGAGAAAATATTTTCTTTTCCCTTACTCTTGTCTTATGTTAAATATAATATATATATATATACCCTTTGGGGTGACCCAGTGATTTGCTTGGGACTTTCATGTAGGAAGTCGAAAGCAAGGGTTTGCCTTCTGGATTGAGCTCGTCGCACCGGGCTTGCCTAGTGCAGGTTACCTTTTCTATGTGGTTTGCAAACTATTGCATAAGAACATGGATTTTATCCTGTGCGCATCCAAATGATAGAGGTTGCGGGTTTCCCTTGTCATAAAAAATAAAAAATAAATATATATATATATATATATATATATATATATAGGGATAAGGGTTTAAAAGATACTCCAACTTTGGTTGAAATTGCTGTTACGATACCAAACTTTGTGGAGGACTTATTACCCCCATGACTATTTAATAGTGTATTTTTTACCCCCTGAACTATTTAATAGTGTATTTTAAAGGTATATATGTGTTCACGTGGACACATTACTATTTATAATTTTACATTATTTTTTATGTCCACGTGGGCAAATACATATGTTTAAAATACAGTATTAAATAGTCTAGGGGGTAATAGGTCCTCATTAAAGATTGGTATCGTAATAGCAATGTCGGTCAAAGTTGGGGTATTTTTCAGACCCTCATCCATATATATATATATATATATATATATACACACACCACCACTCGTTTGGTGTGAGGGATAAACATAAATAGTCTTGGGATAAAAAAATAGTCATGGGATAAAATTTAGATGTCTTGTTTGATTGACATATTTGGGATAACTTATTCCACCATTTATAGCATAGTGATGAGATAAGTTATCCCATATACATGGTGGGATAAGTTATCCCAGGATAACTAACCCCAAGATAGTTAATCCTGAGATAACTAGTTCCCAACCAAACAACTATATTATATGAATATTTATTTTTCATGTATATACTTGGGTAATTAGGGGCCGTTTGGTAGCTGGTTAAAGCTTAGCCTAATACACGAATTACTTGTTTATTCATGTATTAATTTTATACGTTGTTTGGTTTGTGAATGGATAAAAATTATTCATGTATTAATTTTATACCATGTTTGGTTGGTAGGTTTCAAATGTTGTATAAAACTTATTCATGTATTAATTTTATACGGTATTTGGTTGTATTTTAGTAATTTTACATAATTAATACTCACATAACTTATGAGAAAATCTATGTATAATTATATGCGTGGTAGAATGTCGAATAAGTTGTGTGAGTAACTATACATGAATTAAAATAATAAAATTACATATTTATCCTTTTCAATTAACTTTGATTTTTTTTTTTATTATGTGTGCTTTTAAAAGAGTTATACTATTTATTTATTAAAACATCATATAAAAGAGATGGTCTACTCTCGAGTCTGGAGATAACTTGCACTATTGCACATGGTTAGTGCCGGCAAAATGAGCCCATATTTTGGTAACTCGTTCAATTCGTCCATATTTAGTGAGTTGGGTGAGTGACTTTTTACATGGGTTGATATTCATATTCAATTCATAAAAATATGGATAAAATATAGATAATATGGGTAAAATATGAATTAGCCAAATGAGTTAAGCTTCTAACTTTTATTCACTCAAAATTCATGATATTATCAAATATATTGTAACTTCTCTTCCTTTTTATGTTCATCTATAAAACTAATTAATTTTTTCTATAATTGAAAATGTGAAGTCTTTGACCTTTCAAAAATATCTATTTTAAATGTACATTTCTTTTGTTAATTATAATTATATATTTTTTATTTGTTTAATTTTATATTGGATAATAAATAATAGTGTAAAATAAGCAAATCATGTACTAGTATTGCCATTGCTTAAAGTGCATTAAGCATGTTTTAGGGTGTGTTTGGTATGAAGGAAAACATTTTCATCCCTACCCTCGACCCCCCCCCCCCATCCACCCACCCCTTACCAGCCCTCACCTCAGAAAAATTTTTAAGTTTATTTTTTAAAAATAGTTTGAACTTCAAAATTTCATTTTTTCACCCCTTTCCTCGACCACCCCCACCCACCCACCCCCCTACCAGCCCCCATCCCCAAAAAAATAACTTTAAGTTTGTTTTTAAAAAAATATTTTCAACTTCAAAATTTCATTTTTTCATCCCTACCACCCCCACCCCCCTACCATCCCCCCACTCCCCCAAAAAAAATAATTTAAGTTTGTTTTTAAAAAGTATTTTCAACTTCAAATTTTTTTTTTCACCCCTATCTTCGATCCCCCCCCTCAGCCCCCCCTATCACCCTCCCCCCCTCCCCAACCCCGAAAAAAAATTCAAGTTTATTTTTAAAAAATATTTTCAATTTCAAAAATTATTTTCTACTCTAGTAAAAAATAGATATTTCTCAAAAAAAAATTCATTCATAAATCAAACACTACAAAAAAATTTCAGAAAATATTTTCTACTTACCAATCAAACAAGAGAAAATAAGTTAAAAATCTACTTGTTTTTTAGGAAAACATAAATTTATTTTATATTGAAAAGTTATAGGATTTTTTTTTTTTACTTTTATAATACAATAAAACTAAATGAAGCATTTTCAACATATTTCATCTAAAAAAAGACTAAAATATTTCCTCCATGTTGAATTCTTAAGTAGAGTACTATTTACTCATGAAAATATAGGTAAACTAGTATTTTACCGAAAATTTTTACAATGGTAGAGGTCCAACCAACAATAGTTGTGTGACCTTTCATTAATTAATTGACACTTGAATAATGGGTCCACTTCTTTACCTTTTTACCATCTCTCTCTTACTCACCTTTCTTTTCTTTCATTTTTTTTTATTCCTAATAAATATCTAATTCTCAAAACATAATTAAATAATTAATACATTTGATAAAAAAAAAAAATCGATAAATACATTTTCTTTTAAAATAACTTAAACACTATAAAATTGTTAACATTAAAAATAAACTTATTTTTCAGTATATTTAATAGAATCAAATTAACTCAAAATACAAACTAATTTACTTTAGCATATAAATTGATTTGATAAGATTTTTTTATTTTGAAATTACACATATTTTTTCTTTCACCATAACCATATTTAAATATAAGAATGACAACGAGACATAACAGGATAGGGAGTGGCGGACTCATAAACGTTTTAAAAAAAATTTATACAGGTGACGCGGGTCACAGAACGAAATTTAAGTCTTTTAAATTAAAACTTACAATGCTTAATTTATTTTCAAGAATCAATCGGTTCCATATAATTTTAAATTAACTACTCATTATATTATTATTATTATAATTATAATAATAATAATGCTACTACTAATAATAATAATATCATTCAACCTTAATATTATTAGAATTCATTTTTCGTGTCTTTACGTACATTCAATTATAATATATATTTTCCAACGTTTTTCTATTAAGTATTTTAAAAAATTATAACTTAAATTAAGAAAAATAACGGATACTCTCTGTTAAGAGAATGACTATAAATATATGAATTAAAACAAAATTAAAATAACAATGACTATAAATATATGAACTAAAACAGAATTTAAAAAAAAATATGGAAAACTAAATTTGAATTAATTTGTTTTTTTAGGTGCTAGTAATTGAGAAAACACTAAATATTTTTGAGTTAATTTGATACTATTAAAAATATTGAATGATATGAGTATTTTAAATACTCGATCCTAAAAACATTTTTAGTTATTGTGATAAAAAATATGTTTATTAATTCTTTTATTCAATATATCAACATCTTAAGAAAATGAAGTTAAGAAATACTTATTTATTAGGAGTAAGAAAATAAGAAAATGAATGAAAAGAAGGATGAGTAGGAGAGAGATGGTAAAAAGGTAAAGAAATAGACACATTATCCAAGTGTCAATTAATCAATGGAGGGTCACACAACTATTATTGATTGGACCTCTACCATTATCAAAAAATTCGTATTTTACCCAACCCATTTGTTATCTAATCCATTTTTATCCATATCAACTATGAACGGGTTGAATTATTACCTATTTTATGTTGACCCATCTTCAACCCACCCAAATTTGACCCAACCCATCCATTTACCGCCACTACACACGGTAAAGACGATCAAAATTCAAGATTATTACTTGCACAGTGAAAAACATTTTAAGTAATAGTAGAAAACTCGATGCCAAGTTCTGGAACGAAAGTTCTTGCACATCAAAGGAATTTGGCAGGAATTATTACCCCTGACTTTACTTTTAAATGTAGATTAATTTATAACAAATCAAATGGTTATTATATGTAAAAAAAAAAAAAAACACTATCAGTTTTTTTTTTTGGATTTTTTGTCTTATTAGTTGCTTAATTAATTTTAGTTTTTTTGCTTAATTTTTTATTAATTGTTTTCTTTGGCGGTAAGACAGTGATGGTTAATTGTAATTAATTTATTTGCTTCGTTTCTTCGCAACGCACTGCCATATACATGTATTATAATATTTTTAGTTATTTGTTATTTACTTTAGTGTTTTTATCTATTGATATTTCTTTAATAATAATGTGTTATTTAGATAGTTGTTTATTTTAATGGGTATAATAAATATTAGTTCACTAAATATTTTTGAAATTAAGAAATAGAAATTAGCTTACTAATGTATTGTAATATTTACCTAACTAAACCCTGCATAACTAATACTTATATAAGTAAATCTTGCATAATTAATAGCTGCATAACTACACCCTACATAACTAAACTCTGCATAACTAATACCCCCATAACTAAACCTTGCATAACTAATACATGCATAACTAAATCCTACATAACTAATACATGCATAGCTCTAACCAGTAACCAAATGGCTCCCAAGTGTATTGTATGGATGACTAGTTTACAACACATAGTGTGTTACATGTATATCAATCTTACACACAATGTATATTGTGTGTACATATATGTTAAAACACAAAATATATTGTGTGTACATTTATGTTACATACAAAGTATATTTATGTGGACATTAATTTTAGAACACTTCCCTTTAGATGTCCATGTAAAAGAAAATTTTCAGTGAAAGAAAAAAATGTACTAATACGCTTTGTTTGATGCCTCATTAAAACCCTTTATCTGAAAAACGCAGTGGGATAAAATATGGTTAAGGAAAAAAGAGTGCAACGCGTATTTATTCCCCCGATGAAGACATCATTTAACAACTCAAAGATGACGCATTCTAATTTGTATCTCAACTTCTCAAAGATTAAAGTTGGTAATGTATTGATGAATATATCTGCTAAATTATCACTTGAATGAACGTGTTGAACATCTATTTCATCCTTCTTTTAAATATCATGAGTAAAATAAGAATTTTGGTAAGATATATTTTGTTTCATCTCCTTTGATGTGTCCTCTTAATTGAGCTATACATGAAATAATGTCTTCATATTTGTTGTTGGAATATCTCTTTTCGAAGGAAGGTCACATATTTTCTAGATATGTTGACTTATTGATCTCAACCAAAAACATTTTTCACAATTACGCAATTTGTGACTTTGTCGGCGTGGACAAATTGCTCATTTTTGTTAGTAACAACAACTAAGCACTGACGTACACTTACAATAAAATTGACGGTCTAGTGGATTTGATATGACAATATTTCCACATGAAAATAGATAACTTTCTTGAGATTAAACTTCATATAAATCAAATAATTATCTGCAATTTCATAATCAATAAACTTTGACACGATTGATCAAAATAAATAATTTGTATCAATATCTGATGTACTCTAATATCTCCATCAATAAGTGTGATGTTATACTTTGTATCCACATTAATATAATTATTATACCATGAATTAAAATAGTAGGATATATAAGTGCACCAATTGCACTATGACATGGTATTTTCTAACCATTTTAATGAGATCGAAATCGATTTTTATAGTTAGAGATTTCATAGCCATTGGTGGTACTATTCAATGGAATCGCTTTAAAATCCTTTAAATCCTTAAAAAATTGTCATGTAATATTTATTGTCTAGCTAGACATGATAATCATTCATTATACGTATTCAATTTTTTCATATATTGTCAGACTGAAAAATCCGCATTACATTCACCATAGGAGAACACATCTCCATACAATAATGTTAGGACTTGTACGAAAGTCTTTTATGCCCCCCAAAGCACGAACCGTATTTTATATCTTACGATTTTACATGTTGCACAATATATAACTTATTTGTATCCCACTAACATTATATCTTGGTATATGGACTATATAAGTTTAGAATGTCACTTTCTTAATTAAGTAAAGTAAAATATACTTGAATTGCGTATTTTATTTGCCAATCATTGATCTTTTCATACTATTTGACAGATTTAAATTCAAGATCTTCGTCACAATTTATTATTTTGAACACTAGATTATATTAAAGATATCGTCAACAATTATTTGATATCAATTCTAATATAATATAACTTGTCAACTCTTTTTATCATTCTCAAGTACTTGAACCTTTGTCAAGGTTTTATGTACACTAGCTACTAAAGTCAGTAAAGTGCAATATAGGTATACATAAACTTACTATCGAAATATGTGTTCTATATCACACGCAGAAACAGAAGTACCCTATGCATATTTTAAAGTGGGATCTGTTATTCGACCCAGATGGAAAATATCATTCCCATATTAGCCTCATAAATTTGAGATTGAATTTTTTTTTTTAAAAAAAGATCTTCAAATTTTTTAATCTAAAGTACTCCCTTCATTTCTATTTATACGCCGTTCTTATTAAAAATAGACGTTCCTTAATACTCTTTCCGTCCACTTTTAATTGTCATGGTTTTCTTTTTTAGAGTCAAACTATACAAATTTTGACTAATATTTTACGATGTATTTTTTCAACATATTGATATGCAAAAAATTGTAATTTATAGTAATTTTCGTTAGGGGTGTCAATCATGAGACGGTTCGGTCGGTTATTTTAAAAAAATAATATCATCCCAATATTTTGGTTATTTTACAATGCATGACCAAAATTAGATTTTTTAAACCATCCCAATCATGTCAGTTTTTTTGGGTATGGATACGGTTCGATTAATTTTCGTTACTTTGTTAGTGATAAACTTTCAATAGAACTAGTATATAGCGCGTTAGGTTTTACCGTTTTGGTAATTAGCCATAAGATAATTATTTGATATATCAATATTATTATATTTCATATGGGTAATTGGGTATGATTTATGAACGTATGAGTCTAGTAATTGAATCCTTTAAAAAGTTAAAACTAATCTAATCAACTACAGACCCAAAGTCTAGAGGCCTAACTTTTTATGTATTTGAAAAAGGAATTTATAAAATATATTGGAAAAATTAGAGAAATCCCACACTTTAGTTTACTTATTACCATTATCCCCTATAAGTTTTACAAATCTTCAAAATCCCTCATTTTCGCGCATCAGATTAGTGTATCAGCGCTTATATTATTGTATCTCGCACATCAGGTTAATGTATCAGTGCTTATATTATTGTATCTCGTGCATCAAATTAATGTATCAGCGCTTATATTATTGTATCTCACGCATCAGATTAATGTATCAAAACTTATATTATTGTATCTGTTTGAGGGATTTCTATAATTATAAACTTTTAAGGGATAAATTGAAATTTTGCCTTAAAAGTATGTGATTTCTGTAATTTGCCCAAATATATTTGTATATTAAATTTAACATATTTGGTAGTATATAAAATATATAACATATATGTAAGACTATTTGGTTCGGTTTGGTATTTTTTGGATTTTTATATAAATTAAAAAGACCATCCCAATTATTCAAGACGGTTATAAGATTAATAAAAGTCCACGGTTATATTTAAAATATCCTATAAATCGATTCGGTATGGTTCGGTCGGTTCGATCGGTTTTTCATATCTTTTTGACACCCCTACTTTTCATATAGTTTTTGAATATCAATTTTTTTTTTTGTTTAAAATATCGAATTAATGTAATCTAATTTAACTTTGAAAATTAGTCAAATTGACTTTCGAAAAGTGAAACATGACAATTAAAAGTGGACGGAGGGAGTATTTGTCATTTCAAAAAATCAATGCATAAATGACACTATTCTTCCTATTTTACCCTTGAGGGTTATAAGCCTTGAAAGTATGAATTTAACCAACATAGTAAAACTAAATGACTAATTCATGTTCATTGGTCAATTAAATAATCAAAATAAATTAATTTAGGCTTAAGTCATATGCAACCCCTTAAAGTTGTCCGCATATTTCATTTGAACACCTCAACTTATCTTTGTGTCTATTGAACACTTTATTTGTTCAAAAGTCATTTCTATCCGACACAAAATGTTGACATGTCAAAAAACGTGTGCTACACTCTCTTTAGGCGCATAAATCTATTGAAATTAATAATTTTTCTTTTTTTTTCTACCTTATATACCAAAACTAATGAAAAGGGATTTTTTTTTTTTTTTTTGAAAATGTAGTCTTCTTCCCCAACCCAAAATTACACCCATGTACTATTCTCATTCACCATCTTCATAATTTTTTTTATACAGGCGCACCCCACACCTCACCCCCTCCACCTCTCTCTTTCTCTCACCCTTTCCCGTTCTTCTTCTTCTTCTTCTTTGTCTTCTGTTTTTTCCTTCTTCTTTATTTTATGTAGATCTACATCTTCAATATTTCGGTAAACATCCATTTATTCCGATGGAAAAAATATGAATTGATTTTTTCAGGCAAAAGTTTGTTATTATATATCTATTGTAATTGTGATAAATGATTAGTAATGAGAAAAAGATAAAGGTAACGAATAGAAACTTTTGATGCTATTCAAATGAAAGAAAATGGGTATTTCGCCATTGTTGATCCGTTTATTATAAAGGAGAAAAAGAAGAAGAAAAGAGTGGTTGTTATGATGGGTAGAAGGGGAAGAATTTGGGTGGATTGGGCAACAATGTAACTATTAAAGTTTTTTAAAATTTTGAATCTAAATAATCTACCATTGTTGATTTATAATAAAGAAGAAGAAGAAGAAAAAAAGAAGTAAAAAAGACGACGCCGGGGGGCGTAAATTCTGATGGGTAACGTGGGAAGGTTTGGGTGGGTGGGTGGATTTTTTATGGGTACAAAATTTTATTTTACTTTTATCATTTAAAAAATATTTTAAAATAATTTTTTGGATCCAAATGACACATGTCATAATTTGATTCGTCCTTGTGCCATGTCATTGCAAGTGTAACTCACACACTTAATATTTTGGATGATTGTCAAAAAAATGTCAAATAGTTATCAATTTGAAATGGTAAAAATGTTCAATGGTACAAACCTTAATTGAGGTGTCCAAATGAAATATGAGGACAACTTTAAGTGGCTATAGATGACTTAAGCCATTAATTTATGTTCATTTATTAAAAAATTGACTTCAAGAAAACACTAAATAATCACACAATGGTAAACTTACTCCCCCGTCGACTTTTAATTGTCATGTTGCGTTTTTCAAAAGTCAATTTGACTAATTTTCAAAGTTAAATTGGATTACATTAATTTGATATTTTAAACAAAAAATTTAGATATATTCAAAAACTATACGAAAAGTACTATATATTACAATTTTTTGCATATCAATATGATAAAAAAAATACATCGTAAAATGTTAGTTAAAGTTCTTACAGTTTGATTCTAAAAAAGGAAACCATGACAATAAAAAAGTGGATGGAGGGAGTGCCTAGTTTCTTAAGAGGCGTGAAACCTAAAATGATTAACAACTAAATAGAAATGGAGGGAGTACTATTTATCATTTATGTGGCTATAAATCATTTCACTAAGGAATAATTAGAATATTAAACAAAATTTTTTAGATTTAAATAGTTTCTAATTGTAAAAAAAAAAGAATATTCTTTATGTGACAGACTAAAAAAGAAAGCATTTCACATAAATTGGATCAGAGAAAGTCAAAAAGGGAAAAGAATGAAGAAAAAAGTAGTAATTCTTTGTCTCAATGTATGTGATACATTTTATTTTTTTGTTTGTTCCAAAAAAATGTTACATTTTTATAACGAAAAATAATTTAACTTTAAAATCATCTTTTATTCTTAGTTAAATGATTAATAAACACACAAATAATCGAAGAATATACTAAATTAAATAATGTCATATAAATTAGTCCGAATAAAATACCAGACTTGCAGCTTGGTTGTTGGTGAGAAAATCTACACTAGGGAAGACAAATAAATTGGTTATATATGTTTGGTCTTAAAATATACTTATAAAACAATTATTCACACGAGGATACAACACTTATTTGAAGTAAATATTTGTTTAAGTCCTTAATAAAAGCAAGACAGCTTATAGGAAAGACTTGGTGCTAATCATGACCAGCCATTATTAATTAGTTGGTTTACTTTTGTTGTGTAGATTTAAACACAATTAGCTTCTTCTTTACTACTTGTTTCTCTTTCTTTTTTTTTCTTTTTTTTTTTGTGTTATTTTACCTATTTTTTTAGGGATAAGGCACAAGTATTTTAGACTATAATCGAAATTTCAGAGACACATTAAACTAATGTCTTATTACCCCCCCC
>JAJOOR010014390.1:0-11474 GCA_036250505.1 Solanum acaule | reverse complement strand
TCGATTTAATTTACTTGTCTATTATTCTAAAAACAGGTGTTTATTTTTACTTGTCCAACTTGGAAAACCAAATGACGAATGAGAAGACGTGTACTAATAATTAAGGGTTATATAATAAAATTATCATTTTATTTATTGTTTTTTAAGGAGTGTGTTAAATCAAACATGGACGGAAAGAATATTAAAGATTACCAATTCAATGCTATCAAAATATATTTTACACCACCAACGATACAAAGAACTTAAACTCTATATTTAAATTTAGAGTTTAAAGTACAACAACATGTAATTGTACATACTAAGCCTACTTTGGTTGAGATAGTATAGAATGATATAACAAGAAGTTAATTAAATACACTTAATGTGTAAAATTTTATACTATAAGAAAATTACATGCTTGAATTCATATTTAGTATTAATTACATAAACAAAATAATTAACATAAAGTAGGTGAAGTGGAGAAATTAGAGTACCTGATAAAACCACAAGATCATGAACAGTGAGGCTTTTGTTGGCAAAAGACTGTTTGAGGGAAGTGAAATTGAAAAATGGTGATGGGATTTCAGAGAGTGCTTCTGAAGACTTTGAAATCCTTCCATCTCTTCTTCCAGTTACCACTTCCCACATTGGTTTCTTAAACTGCATTTTTCGTTCATGGCATGAGCTCGTTTAGTACGAGGGATAACAGATAACTAATCTCGAAAATTACTATGGAATATTATAGCATGTTATAGTAGGTAGGTAATCTATTTTATACTAATTACTATGGAATATTATACTTCAACATTTTTTTTGACGTTGTCAGTGTATAGAAATTAATTAAACTTATATCGAATTACTTACTTGGAAAGAAACGGAGTCTCTAGCCGCTAATGTCAAAATATCAGCACACGATACGACCCCTTGACAAGTGTTTTCTAGTGCAGTCTTTATTTCATCAATCACATCAAAACCTCCAAGGCTTAAATTTGGTATTGCAGCCTTCTCTGCACTGTTGTTTGCTGTGGAGTCTATCAATACTGAACCATCACAACCCTAAAAGAAAATTTGTGTATACGTTAATAATTATTTCATCGAGATGTATAAAATTATGTAACGACAATTGAAAAAAATTAAAATTTTGTATGGAGAATACATATGTACCCTGACAAAGCAATCGTGAAAATGCATCCTCAACAACTTAGCAGGCAACGTAGAATTACTAGCAACACGTTTCCAAGTGATGTTTTGAACGATTTGTTCAGCTTGTGGACAACTCGACTTGTAAAAACCTTTTCTTAATTGACCATTACTATGTCCTATTACAACAAAAACTAGAATAGTGAACAACAAAAACTTCAATATTCCTCCTTCCATCTCCTTCACTCTTTCTTGCAAAAAAATTTCTCTACAATTAGTCTTGATTAGGCAGATATATACCTTAATGTTCTCACTTATAATTAAGTAATTAGTGTTTAGATCTTCTATATATAGAGAGAGATCTAGTGATTAACTTGACGGAGTACTAATCCAAACACCTGAAAACAGCTAAACAACTTTTTAATATATTAATTATCAACTACAACTTGCTTCTTAGTTACTAGTTCAGATTTTAGATACATATGGGTTTAATTGCCGCAAAAATATTTAGTGGTGATTGAATTAATGGCATTGCATTCAGAGTCGCTTAAACCTTTAGCGGTAATTATATAGAGTGTTGGCTATAAATATCCATAATTATTTGCCACTAAATATAGTATAGAGGCAATTATATTATTTGCGCAATTTTTATTTTTTTTTATAGTGATTGAGTGCTAGTTTCTTATTTTATTCACATGTTTCAAGTTCTATCTATGCATTGTAACAAATATTTACCTAATCAGATGACGTAGTTATACTTAAATTTTTATGAACATAAACATCAATCAATAACCTATTAAAAGTAATAACTATATATAGCCGATAGGTAGAGGTGAATCCTAAATTTAAGTTCTATAGTTCAACTTTTAAGGTTCATAATTAGCATTATATTCATTTTATTTTTAAAACTATGGTTTCAAACCTACATTTGTTGAAATTTTAATATTTTTTTCTCACAAATTTATGTTTCGCTTCAAAAGCATTGAGTTCATATATATGGATTCAATGTTACAAATAAATGTTGCATTTGTCTTTGTAGATAGGTTAAATTACAGTTGTAACGTTAAAAAAAATTACACTATTAATGTATATTACTAGATACATAATAGTAAATATCTTCTACATTACAAGTGACATCATATTTAATTTTAAAATGCTGTCCTCAATGTCCAATAATACCTTTAATCAATAGCTATTTTTAGGTTCTCTTAGTTCACATTTTTTAGTTGATCCCTTTGGTTGAGTCCCACGTCGGTGGAAGGTTGGCAAATTTATTTTTGATATAACACATAAATAAGCATTTTAATGTAGTATTAATTGGCATATATGTCCTCCAATTTTGAGTATGTATAAGTAGGTATTTAAATTTGTATAAAATTGAATAAATAGACATATTCGTTCTACGTGGCAATTTTGTGTCCTATATATGTTGTCCTACATTACAATATGTGGCGTCCTACGAGTATTACGTCACGTAGGATGTGTGTGTACTTGTTCAATTCTATATAAGTTTAAGTGTCTACTTCTGCACATTCAAAGTTGAAGGGCATAAATGACAAGTGAAATCAAGTTAAAATGCTTATTTATATATTATGCCTTTTTTTTATATGGTTTTGATTATTTATTTTTGGCAGTTTTCAGCCCTCAACTAATATTTGTGGTTGAGTTAGATAAAAAAAAAATATTTATACTTTTCAATATCACCTCCACCCACAAGTATATATTTACCCAATGAAAGAAATCTTGTACTTTAATTGATACTTTAACCAAATTGAATTTCTTTTGCTTTCATGTAACGTAGAAGTTTTGGTTTCAGTTGGAATACTTTAGGCTAAGGGAGCAATCAAAGTATTAATTGTAATAAAGGTTGTCGAGCCAATAATTACATTGAAAATGAAAGTGCCATTTTCTTGAAGAAATTAAAGGCCTTAAATTTAGGGATCGTTTGGTGTGATAGATAAAGAAAAATAATTTTGGGATAAGTTTTTGATATCCCTCAATTCTTTGTTTGGTTACAAAGTATGAGATAACTTATCCTAGGATTAATAATTATGACTGAGATAAATTATCCCTACTTGAGAGTGAAATACTAATCCCAGAATAAAAATATAAGATAACAAAAGTACCCCCTCTTAAACACTCTTTTATGAACAAACAACTTATTCTTGGAGGATATTTTTGTAAATAAACAACTAATTCTTAGAAATTATGGCATGCATATTCGACAAACCAAACAAACAATAAAAAAATAATCTCAACATAAGTATCCCAACATAACTCGTAAACAAGACTTTCTTAAGTAAAACACTGATCAAAGAAGAATTAATGAAATCTCGTGATTAAGTAGTGTTAATTACAAGATCGACTTGTTATGGTCTTGCAGGACATTAGTGATTTAAATTTGATAGAATCTGCCTTGATAGATTTTGACGCTATATTCATTGAAATTCTAAAATTAAGGGTTCAACATTAATATCTATTACTCCCTTCATTTCAAATTAATTGAATTGTTGTGGTATTTCATACCCTTTAAAAAAAGAAGATTAAGACATAAATTAGGCATAATTTTTCATTTTTACCCTTATTAATTATTATCAAATTTATGATTAAAATAACTAAACATTAATTAATAACTAATTTCAATACTTACTAATGAAGGGCAAAATTGGAAGAACATTCTAAAAGTACTCTTGAAAAATGAAAAATGTCTCAACAATTCAATTAATTTGAAATGAAGGAAGTAAAGTTTTAATATATTTTTTCACAATGTATTTTAATTCTATATGAAAAATATTAAATTCAATTGAATCATGCCTTAAGAATTGCATTAGTCATTTTGCATGGATAAGTATCCAATTAATTATGGTTGGTAGAGTAGGTTTAACGATCTTTCTGTAACAAATTAAATTTCTACCAATGATAATGTAATAATATATGAAGAGATTTGTTAGATCCACCAAGTTAGCTACGATAGTTACGGCTATTCTATTCTACATATTTTATTTTATTTTAAATATCTTTAATTTCACCAATTATGATTCCATAATCTAATTAGACTGTTAATTAAGTCAAACTTTTCACAAGTTCATACACTCCTCAATTTTGAAATATTAAATAATTAATTAATTAATTAACTTGTATATTACACGAGTAATAGTGAATGTAATAATGGAAGTAGATAAAAACGTAATTACAACTCCTATTGTTCCATTTTAAGTGATGTTTTAGAATTTAGCTCAAAATATTTTACTATTATAAAATAATTATCAATTAAGAAATTCAAGATTCAAGTTGACAATTCTTTTCAACTGTACCCTGTTAACATTAAAAGGAAGTATTCACAATATTTAACAGGAAAAATCAGTCAACATTTATTAAATAGGAGTAATTTAATAAATTATATCTTGTATTTATTATCTGCTTAATGAGAGTAAAAAGAGCTAAAGCAATCTTTAATCTCGAACCCTTAACAAATAATTTGACATATTTAGAGCTTAAGATTATTCTTTTTTTAAAAAAAAAAAAAAACTTTTTCCACAGTGGATTCATAGAATATTTTCAACACGTTAACTTGCCGATTAGTGGATGAAGATTGGCAATCATTGATTAAAGAGAAATAATTAAACTAGGGATTTTATGACATAAACGTCAAAGTCAACTAATTATTTTTATGAGTAGTATACTCCTAAATTAATGTGACTTCAAAAGCATAATCAAATTTGTTAGCTGCCATTACGACTTTTGTTGTTAACAAAGATTCAGTTATCACATGGACTAATAACAGCCCCATAATTTCTGGAGAAGTTATGCCCCAAAATTTGAAAAATTATGAAAATTACAAATAATATATACTCTAATAATCTAACTTACATTATATTACAAAATACAGCTCAAAATTTATATTACAAGTCTTTAGCCCAAAATTCAGTACATTATTTCCGAAAAAAGAAATGTTTTTACTGTTGTTTAGATAATCAATATTTTATGTTATCAGACGCATAGACACTGTTAGGGGTGTACATGATCGGGTTTGTTCGAGTTTTTCAACTATCAAATCAAATTATTTGTGTCGAATTTTTTAATTTATAAACCAAATCAAATTAATAAAACTCGAGATTTTTCAACCTCGGGTTTTTTTGGATTGGTTCGGATTTTTCAAATATCAAACCAAACAATTTGTGTCGAATTTTTAAATTTACAAATCAAACCAAACTAATAAACCTTATATTTTTTTCAAATTTTTGGATTTTTTCAGTAAAGTATTCATACAAACATATAATTAACTCGTGCTCCAAATATTTCTTTACATCAACCAAAATATAACTATCTAAGGTGTTTGTTAAGAAATAAGACAAAATATGAGATGAGTGATAGTAAAATATTCAACAAGAAATAATAATGAAATCATAAAAAATAAGTATTGCAAATTAATAAGTCATAATGAAAATGATCATAATTTAAAAGTACTAAATCATGCTAAAATAAGTCTAATAAGTATTAATTACATGATTAAATATTAAAGAAAATTAAAACTAGTTTATGTATTTTAAAATGTCTAAACTAATGCAAAACTAAAGAACAAATATTCAACATTATTGTCATTCTTAGGGCCCGTTTGGTCATGCGATATGGTATCATGATATAGAATCATGATATGATATGATAATATGGAATTATGAGATGAAATTAAAGTTTTGTTTAGACATGCGATATGAAATTTTTGTGTTGTATATTTTCTCATAAACATAAGACTCTCATAAGTTGTAAAACTATTAAAATAGCCCAATTTTTTATTCAATCTTACCAAATAAACAAAAATTTATAAAATCACATAATAAATTATTACAAAGCGATTTGTTCTCCACTTAAGTAACTGCTTCATCTAACTTTAATTCAATAAAAAAAAATTGAACATAAATTGTAGTATACTAGTCTTTAATATAATCATCTCACATAGTACGGACAATTTCCTCACGTTGAACTTGTATTTCTCGATCATGTGACCGAGAAGACAAACCAACACTGTTACTGTGAGTTGTAATAAATACAAAACTGTAGAAGTAATAACTTAGGTGTTGGAGTAAATGAAGAAAATAAATTTATTACTCAACAATCGGTTGGTGTGAGTTAAAGTGTCTATATGTTGGTGAGAAAAATAAACTTTATGTCGGTGAGAATTATTGAAACTAATTGAAGTTAGTTAGTTAGTTAGAATGATTGTTAGTGGAGTTGATGAGCTGTCGTTAGTGAGTTGTCATTAAGTGGTCCTAGTAGAATATGTTAGGTGTTAACTAATTGATAGTTATATATAGTCGACTTGTATACATTATGAAAACAGATTGAAAGTATCAATAAAATCAATTTTCTATTCTTCTTCTCAATACTCTGTATGCATAGCATCTGGGTAACACAAATTCCGCGATATATGTGCTAAATAGAGCATAATTTGACATGGTATCAGAGCTCCGATCATTATTTTTCGTTGTAGTTTACTGTTAATTTTGATCTGTTTCGAGAATCACCATGGCAATCCCTGAAGAAACTGGATCTACAGAAGCACCTGTGGTTGTGGTAGATCATCATCATCCGTTGTTTCTGCAAGTTTCGGATACACCAGGTGCAATCATAATTCCAATCAAACTTATAGGACCGAAGAATTACACATTATGGAGTAGATCGATGAATCTTGCTTTTCGAGGAAAAGGCAAGTTTGGGTTCATCGATGGAACATGTGCAAAGCATCAATACCGGGAAAAATTGGCTGAATTATGGGAAAAGTGCAATGCGATTGTGCTCTCATGGATTGGTTGTACAGTAGCAGTTGAGTTAATGCCAACCATCATATATGCATCACATGCTAAGCAAGTTTGGATCGAGTTCAAGGAGCATTTTGATCGATCAAATTTGGCGAGAATTTATCATCTCTGGATTGAAATTGCGACCTTAAGGCAAGGTATGGATCCTGTAACTACTTATTATTCACAATTGAAAGATGCATGGCATGAATTAGACATCATGGCACCATTACCTCATTGTGATTGTGGGGAATCACGGTCTTACCTGAAACATTTAAGATCTCAACAACTGCGGCAGTTTCTTATGGGGTTGAATGAAAGTTATAGTCAAATTTGAAGTAGCATTCTAGCTAGGACTCCAATTGTTATAGTAAATGAAGCATATGCAATAGTTACACAAGAGGAGAGCCAAAGGACTTTAGGTGTTGCTGATGATAATAATGAGGTATTAACACTACTAGTAGGGAAGTCACAATCTTATAGGCCATATTTTAAGAAGGAATTGAATACTTCTAATGGTCCTCAGAGATTTGATTTGTTTTGTGAGTACTGTGGATATAGAAATCATAAAAAGGACAATTGTTATCGATTGGTTAGTTATCCTCCTTGTTTTCAAAGTAAAATGAGGGACAATAACAACGATGGAGCAGGACACTTTAGACCTAATGGAGGTATTCAAAGTGATGGATCCAACTCATTTGGAAACAATCAGAATCATACCACTGGATATAGGCCTCAGGGTCGAGGTCAACACAATTCCGGTAGATATAGACCTTCTAGACCTGCTGCTAGGGGAGATTCATCAAGAATTAGGCTTCAAGCCAATACCTCTCACACGACAGAGTCATCATCATCTAAGGGTCATTTCTTCAGTGACCAACAGTATGATGAAATGCGGCAAATGTTGGGGAAGGAAGGCACACCTGAATACTTATCAAATCTAACAGGTATCACTGCTTTCTTTTCTATTGCATTAGAACATGAGTGGATAATTGACACAGGTGCTACACATCACATTACTCCATTTAAGGAGCTTCTTACTTCACTTAAAAGCTTACAAGATGATTGCAAAGTTCAAGTTCCAATAGGTGATAAATCACAAATCAGCAGTGAATGAGAGACACTAGTTATGGGAGATCAAGCTATACACAATGTGTTGCATGTTCCTGAGTTTAAATTTAATTTACTCTCAGTTTCCAAATTAACCAGAGAATTATCTTGTGTTGTTACCTTTCTTCCTAATTTCTGCATCTTTCAAGCTCTCTCCAATAGCAAGGTCATAGGGATTGGTAGGGAACGAGAAGGGTTATACATACTCAAAGATTGCATACAAAGCACAGTTAATACATCAGCTAATATTTCAGCTAAGGTCACTAGCAGTGCAGAAGACACTCTATGGCATTACATGCTAGGACATCCCTCTGGTGCAGCCATGCAACATATTAAGTCAGTTCCTAAGAAAATACACCCTCATGTTCACAACCAGTGTGATATTTTCCCATTAGCTAAACAACATAGACTTAAATTTTCTGCCCATTTTACCAAGGCTATAGCCTCATTTGATTTAGTTCACCTAGATATATGGGGACCCTATAAGAAGTCTACATATGACATGAAGCATTCATTTGTTACTTTGGTAGATGACCATAGCAGGTATACTTGGATTTGATTGATTCAATCCAAAAGTGAAGTGTTTCATATATTGAAAACTTTTTTGTCATTAATAAAGAACCAGTTTGGTGTCTATTAAAATGTTCAGATCTGATAATGGTAGAGAATTTGTTAATTCTCAATGTGATAATTTGTTTAAGTCTGAAGGCATCATTCATCAAACAAGTTGTACTTACACTCCTCAACAAAATGGGACTGTGGAAAAGAAGCACAAACATATTTTAGAAGTAGCTAAAGCATTGAAGTTTCAAAGTGGTATACCCATCAGGTTTTGGGGGGAATGTGTGAGAATTGTTGTATATCTCATAAACAAACTCCCCTCATTAGTATTGAATAGAAAATCACCATATGAAATGTTGTTTGGGAAGCAACCAAAATTGATCATTTAAGAGATTTAGATGTCTTTGATTTGCTAGTGTGCTTTCTAGTGGTGACAAGTTTCAAAAGAGAACTAGAAAGACAGTCATGATAGGTTTTTGTGAGAACCAAAAGGGCTAAGGGTTATATGAGTATAAAATTGGCATTATGTTTGTCAGTAGAGATGTGATATTCAAGGAGACAATATTTCCTTTTAAGGAAAGACCACATTGTGATACTGAAGATATGGTCATTGTCATCTCACTTGGCACTCCTAATGAATTAGTTACTGAATATAATTATGTTCAAGACTCAAGAGAGTATTCAAGTTCCTGATATAGCCACGCAAGAGATTGCAGCCATACATGATGTGCCTACTAAGACCATTGCAATCCCAGGAGGAATAGAACCTGCAGAGGACAATAAAGTTGTTCATGAAGCTGGGCATCATGAAGAATAGGTAAATACACCTTCTAGATTCAAGGAATACCTCCTAAAAATGTCAAACCTCCTATTTGGCTCAAGGATTATGTTACTCCTGCCAAGCCTGCAACAAATTGTACATATCTTATTGCCAACTATATTGGATACTCACACTTGTCTAACAAGTATCATGTCTATTTGAGTTCTTTTTTAGCTATTTAGGAACCAAGATCATTTCAAGAAGCATCACAACATCCAGAATGGGTAAATGCAATGCAACAGGAAATTAATGCTTTGGAGGAAAAGCAGACATGGGAGATGGTGCCCTTGCCATCTGGTAAGCAGCTTATAGGGTCCAAATAGGTGTAGAAAGTCAAGCTCAAGACTAATGGAGAAATTTACAAATACAAGGCTAGATAAGTAGTTAAAGGATATACTCAAAAAGAAGGCTTGGACTACCATGAAACATTCTCCCAGTGGCAAAGATGGGGACAGTTAGAACAGTTATAATTATAGCAGCTTTTAAGGATTGGAGCTTTTTTCAGATGGAACCGAGAAATGCATTCTTACAAGGAGATCTTTATGAGAAAGTGTATATGTCTTTGTCTCAAGGGTTTCATAGTAAGGGGGAACCAAGAGTATGTAAATTGTTGAAATCACTATATTGACTCAAGCAAGCCTCTAGACAGTGGAACATTAAATTGACACTGTCTTGCTTGATGTAGGCTATAAACAGAGCTCACATGATCATTCTCTATTCACTAAGCATTGTGGAGATGATATTGTGGTGTTACTGATTTATGTGGATGATATACTACTTACAAGGAGCAGTCACAGTCTTATTAATGATGCAAAACAGTACTTGCAGAGTTAGTTCAAGGTCAAGGACCTAGGGGAGTTGAAATACTTCCTAGGGATTGAAATTTGGAGGTCTCAACATGGGATTTTGATGAATCAGAGAAAGTATGCATTGGAGCTTGTATCATATGTAGGGCTAGCAGGATCCAAACCTATGCACACACCACTAGAGCCCAATGTTAAGCTTACCTCAGTGGAGCATGATAGGTGTACAAGAGTCCATGATGATCCATTGTTTGAAGACATGGGCAAATATCAAAAGTTTATTAGAAAGTTGATTTACTTAACAATTACTAGGCCAAACATTTGTTTTGTTGTTCAGTTGCTAAGCCAGTTCATGCAACATCCTAAGCAATCACATTGGATGGCTGCATTAAGGGTGGTGAGATATGTAAAAGGGTCACCAGGATTGGAAATATTTCTAAAAAAAAGGTCCTATAGATAACTTGGTGGTGCATTGTGATTTAGATTGGGCTGCTTGTCCCAATACAAGAAGATCAGTCACATGTTTTGTCTTGCAGTTAGGGACTTCATTGATTTCTTGGAAATTCAAAAAGCAACAAAGAGTAAGTCGTAGTTCAGCAGTTCAGCAGAAGCAAAATATCGCAGCATGGCTGCTGCAATTGTTGAAGCCATTTGGATGGTTGGATTGCTGAAGGACTTGTGTGTGGAAGTGTCAACTCCTATACAGCTTGTTTTATTAGGAAAATGTAATTGGACTGGTTTAAGAGTCGCCACTTAATTTTTAAGAAAAATCAAGAAAACTGACTTTCAATAGATTAAAACAGGAAATCAATTGAAAATACTTAAAGGGGGTTCGGGGGTTCTTATTAGCATTTCGGGAAGGGTTTGAAAGCACCCGAAATGCCCGCTAATATGCGGTTATCCGACAATTAATTATTTGGCTAAAATATTTTAACTTATCTTGAATTGCAAAAGTGAACTACTTTATAGTTGAGACCATTTTAATATAAAAATAATGAAATATCATCTAAGTGAAGGAAGCATTTTTGTAAAATTATTTATTTATTTTCTAAGTCAAGTAAGAGATGAATAATTTAATCAAATAATTAATTCAAAATGGGTGTCTTTCGGGGATTTGAATTTTTCGACCTTAAGATTAGCGGCAAATATTAACAAAACACACAAACACAATAAAATAAAGAGGGAAAGAGACTTGGGCCCAAATCTGGTTTCTGTTCGCCTGGACCAGTATTTGGGCCTATTTCGTTTTAGGCCAAAGGCCCATTT
>JAJOOR010014389.1:0-25525 GCA_036250505.1 Solanum acaule | reverse complement strand
AACTGTATTCTGAGACCTTGTTTGCAATGGATCGAAACACCTGAAGCACAAGGACACGCTACTGTATTTGTAGCTAAGTTTTTTGGCCGTGCTGGACTTATGTCTTTCATTTCCGCCGTTCCAGAAAACCAACGGCCTGGTATAGTCTACCTGCAACTCTCTTGTTGATTAATTTGTTCAATTTCTTTTTTGTTTATAAACTGATGATTTTTGTGTATTTGCTTGCAGCTTTGTTTCAGTCCTTGTTATACGAAGCTGCTGGGAGAACAGTAAACCCAGTGAACGGCGCTGTAGGTTTATTATGGACGGGAAATTGGCACGTCTGTCAAGCGGCGGTGGAAACCGTCCTCCGCGGCGGCGCGTTACGGCCGATCTCCGAATTTCTCGGCGCGTCGGTAGAGATTGATGAGGTGTCTGATTGCACCGATGTATTTAAGCTTCAGGATCCAAGGAAGATGCAAAAACGACGTCGTTTTCCTGAGGAAACTTCAATGTTGGCGGATCTCGATCTCAGTTTAACACCAGGTTTTAATCAGAAAGTGTATAATAGCCACCCTTTGCCGGAGAATCATCGGCGACCTGGAACACCGTCGATGAATTCAGAAGAATCTGGAACAACTACTTGTTTTGAGAGTACTGCTGTCATTGGAGATCATCAAGGAGAAGAACCCAAATTACTCAGCTTGTTCAATTAGTTTGTACTAATATTTTCCTTTTTCTTTTTACTATGGGGAAGGGTTTTGTAAATCATTGGCACTGGATTTCCCTCCTTTCAAACTTGTTTATTAGGAACAGTAGAAAGGAGGGGAAAGTGAAAGTTTGTCCGATGATTCCTTCCTCCTTTTGTTATTTTCTCCTTTTTGTTTTTGTTCTCATGTTCCATAACGACTCTTATGAATGTTGGACATTGAATAAACTGATTGTTAATCTTCCTTTACTAGATTTTAGTTCATACTTCACTAGTATAAATTTTAGATCTATCATTGATAACCGAATTACGTCTCAAGATAAATGATAAGGAGAAGATGCTTTGATCATCTTTTTATGGTTAATAAGAGGTTACCAAAGTCCTCAATTAGATAAGATTTTGGACTTAAATACCATTTAGTCACCATCATATTCTCAGGTAATCCTAAAAATGTGTTTTATTAGGCCAAAGCTGACAAGGTAAAAGGTTGTGATCATTGAGATGCTAATTAGGATAAGAATTTTAAGAGAGAATAAAAAGAGTTCCAAATAGGTAGGGGGAAAGAGTCAACATAATTGACTTACCCACGTATATAGGAGAGGTAGATATATCCAAGAAGAAGTAGGTCGAACATTTGTATATTTTGATTGGAGGAATCCGTAGTTATCCAAAGTTGAGGTAAGCAAAACATTAGAATTGGAAATGGAGTTATTATTGTAAATGAAAGGGACAAGCAAGTGGGTATGTTATTGTGGGCCGTGAAAACCTGCAAATGGACAAAAGGGGTTGGATTTTGCGAATCGAAGAGAGAGAGAGAGGCGGCTTTTGGAGAGCGTTAAGAGGCGTAGTACTAATACTACTATTCTATTCTAAGAGTAATCCGTATTTTTTATTTGTTACTTTATCATTAATTTAATATTTTAAAAGTAAATTATAATATTTGAAAATTAGATGAAAATATTGTATATTATAACTTTATTATATTAATATGATAAAAAAATATTAATCAAAATATAAACAGTTTGGTTGTCGAAAATAAAATATGATCAAGTAAGAAAAACTAAGGGAGTATACAACTACTTACATGAGATATGAGATTGGGAAAGAAGAATCAAATATGAAGTACACTATACTTTGTCTAATAATATTTGTTTATTATTGACTTCGCACACTATTTAAGAAGCTATAAATAATAGGGTAATTTTACTATATTACTTTTTGAATATAATGTCATTAAAAAAATATAATAAAGAAATAACTATAATTAATGAAAAGGATAAATTAAAAACTAAATATAAAATTATCCATTAATTTCATAAAATAGACTAAGTATTGTTTGGACATAGTGAGTATATATGTATGTGTGTTTCTCCGTAAGAGTAACAAACAAGGATGACTACCAAGGGAGCGTAGAGGCAAATCTACAATTCAAATGAAAATTACAAATTTAATAAAATAATTTCTAAGGTCAATACTAAGAAAAACGTTGTAATGTATAAAATCAAATCTCTCCTAATCACAATTCAATAGTGTGATCGAAATTTTAATTTTATATTAACAATACTATTTAATATAAAAATTATTTCTCTTTATTTAATTTAAAATTAAGAAGAGTAAAAAAGTGAGACATGGGCCGGGAAGAAAGGAAGCAAGAAATTTGCAGTTTGTTGGTGTCTTTATCAATGAAGGAGTACGGTCTGTGTCAGCCTCGTGTTGGCATTGTCCCTTTTCTTTTTCCTTTGTCTTTCTTTCTTCTTAATTTAATTTAATCATTAGATTTAAGGTACGGTACATGTTTTTTTTTAATCATAGTATCTTAAGCTCGTTTGTGTGACTTAGTAAGTAAAATATTTATAGCTGAGTGATTTTTCGTAAGTTTATAATTGAGTGATTTTTGAGTTAAAAATCAAACTTATATGACTTTTTATATTCATAATTAAATGGTCATTTGAGATAGTATCTCGTGAAAATGGGATCCACCAATTTTTCATTTCTCGTTCTCCATCCGTCCGTTCCAGTTCTGAGGGGTTTAAGACGTTTGTATCCATGAAACCATATTGTGCCTGTGACTTATTATAAAAGATCTTTATATAGTAAATAATTATTTTAGAAATTTGAGTGGTGTACCTCAAACCAAGCAATTTTAATGCCGTGTGTAAATTATGAGCTAGGAAACTTAATTATAAATGGTATAACTTACATAAATCTCATAGTGTAAAGTGTAAATTATAGTTTATTCTTTTGTTTTTTATGTCAAATAACTTAGGTACAATACATCTTGATCAATTAATTAAAGGACGTATATAACAACCAATGCACACATCATAGATAGGCCTAATCTCTGTTAAGTACTATTATAAAAAAAAATTAAAAAACGTTGGAGAAATCTCATACGTAGCTGTTTATTGAAAAAGAAGATTATGTATATAATACTAATATTGAAAAAAAGGAAGGGGGAGGTTCATGAATCAGAAGACTTTAGTAGTGTTATACAAAGCAAGCAGCCTGCGCCTCGCCGCAGTTGCAAAATTCAGTGGTCCCACTAAGCATAATTCTTGGGCTATGTTCTAATTCATGCTGCTCCAAGCATCCAAGCAAAATCATGATTCAATAGCATCGGTAGATATTTGATAGAGTGTATAAGAATAATATTAAATAAAAAGATATTAAAATTAATTATTATTTTATTTGATATTTTTTTCGTCTCATTTTATATGTCATCATTTTCTATAAATAGTTAAACCACAATACTTATTATTTTATAAAATTTATGTATAAATTATCATATTTTATCTATTATATCCTTGGTAGAATGGTTAATTAATCTTGAAAATAAATTCATCATTTATTATAAAGTTGACTTAAGAAAACATTAAATAAGGGTAGAAGGGTAAAGTTACATCATTTCTTAATGCAAGTGCAAAGTAAAAAGATGACATATAAAATGAGACGGAGGGAGTATATTAATCATAATTATGTGTTTGATCATATGTATAATTATTCATATATTAATAGAATTTATTATTAAATTTACATAAAGTACTAGTAATTAAATTTAAAATAAATCTTCAATAAATACGGTACTTGTTGTGGAGAATGTTAAGTTAACATGGACTTCTTCAATAATAAATATACTGTAAATTACAGCAACAAAGGTATATATAAAAGGAATCCAATCTCTAAATTAATTAATTCATAATAGACTTTTATGCATGCTACTCGCCGTTTCTCACGATTAACGAGTGAGGATTCTTCCTACTTAGTGGGGAGTTTTCTTCACGAATGATGATTATTCAACTTACACAAAACTAAAGTAGAGTTTTTGTTGTAACTTTTTTCTTAGTATATATTATTGAGCAATTCTTTTGATTACAAGAAATAGTTTAATGAGTAGAAAAATGATTTTTTTTTGAATGATTATCGAAGTGGTTGACCAAGTCATGTCCCTAGTAACCCAATGTGTGTTTTGTGAGTATAATTTTAGCATATATAGTACATTAAATTTATATAATATAGTTTGAACTTTAAAGCTTTGGCATGATACTTCCATCCCTAGCTCCTCTCTCATGATCGTTTCCACCAACCAAGTGTTGAAAATATTTGTATTTTAAAAGTTTTATTTTATTATCATTGGTCAATATGTTACTTTGTGGCCAAGGATAATATTTGATTTGGCAAGTCCATGTGATGGTATATGGCTCTTCATATGAAGTGACATGGTTGTCACATGCTGCTCTCAAATTGTATCCAAAGCCTCACCTTTGTAGCTGCTGCTATAAATAGGAGTCGAAGGCTTCAGAAAGGGAGAGTACAACAACGAAGCAATTCACAAAATTCTCCAAACAGATGATCTTTCAGTTTTGCTGGTTTTTGTAGTAATTATATTTTGTTGTTCCTGTTTCTCTTATAGAAAAGACTTGTTTAATTATGGGGAAACATTTCATGCAGTTGAAATAATTTTTTAGGACAATGTTTAGCACGACTCAAACATCGCTTGTATTCACTTATAAATAAATACTATATTACTATTGTTCATTGTTCCCCAACACCAAGTGTGAACTCGATAATTCTTTCATTTTTAGTTTTGGCTCCCTTCTTCTTGGAAAGAGAATAACACATTAAAAGCAATTCTGAATCGATCAATCAACCATCAATTATTACCTCCACTTTATATCAAGTATATTACTCAACAATAATATTAATAACCTTAATTATATTATCATTTATCTTTCCTTAAGCACCTCCGTAATCTAGAACAATAATTATTGAATAATGAAGCTCGACTATTCATGATCTTCCCTATTAATGATTTTCCATACTCAAACCTCAAACCTAATATCTTTGAGTAAGATAAAAATAACCTCATACACTATACCACGTTATTTGAGGGTGAAATGCAAAGATATTGTTATGGGTAGGAAAGGGATTGTGTTCCAAGCAGAACAAACAAAGCCACATGGGCTTGAAAGAACTGGGAATATGGGTATGAAATATTAGGTGGGGAGTGGGGGCAAGGAATTAAATACTAGTTGTAGTTATATTATTATTATATGATAAGTCAATATATAATATCCAAATAAAGAGGCAAGAGAAATATTTGTGACGCGGATATCACCACACTTCCTTTTCATTTCATTAAATAGAGTCTAGAGAGAAGACATAATTTCTATTATATATTTATGGCCAACCACGACAAATTCCAAGCTTCTTGGTGCATACGCAGACTGCATATATAAAAGAAACATACTACGGACTAGTACTATTTGTTTTTCTTACTTCTAAATATTAATATTTAATTAAACATTCGGACACGAATTTTAAAAAATTATTGCATTTTGAAAGAAATTTATCAACCAAAAATAAGTTTTAGATATTATTATGAATTATAAGGACAAAATGAGAATTTTATAATTATTTTAAAAAAATATAAAAAGGACATTCTTTTTATAATAAATTAAAAAGAAAGTATACCAAATAAATTAGGATAGAGGAAATATAAAATAGTAAAAGAGACTTAAACTCATTTAACCTGTATGTTTAGGATATTTCTTGCACTTATTACCAAAAAGATAAAATTAACAGGAAATGAGGATTTTTATAATTTGGTTTGATCATCTCTACAACGTCGTCACATCATTCTTTACATTGTCATAAAACTAAACCCAATATAGGTAATAGTAGCTTGTACATACATATATACATTAATAACATCTTCAATATTTTTTTATTTTCTTTTGAGGAGGGCCACCCTCGTGCTTAAATTTGTTTGCGTTAGGTATGGAATAAATTTTCATTAGGAGTAGTTGAAAAGATTGAGTAACTACATATGAGGAGTAGGATATATTAATGATGATTTGAAATCTTTTAGGAAAAATCATGCGGGCTTAGTTAAGAGTAAATAATATTACAACATGTTAAGTGTATTTTACTTAGTTTAATAATTGATATCAGAACAAGCTCTAATTCAATAGGATGAACATGACAAAGGTAGATGATGGTGTGGGCTTCGGTTTACTACCCCTCACAAGCTCAGAGGTGTAAACATACAAGATAAAGATAGTTGCGGGTTTCGGTTGCCATGTGGTTGGCACACCACAATCTCGAAATTTGACTCGTGAATTGTGGCGATAGGCCAGTGAAACTTAGTTCAAGAAAGAAATAGTTAGTTTGCGAACTAAGTCCCACATAATTAATAGCTGAAAATAGTAGAAAAATATTTTGGACTGATTTGCACAACAACATGCTTTTGCAAATTTCCCGAAATTGTTACTATATCAATAAGTTTTTATTTCACATTTCATCACGCATACAATAACAAAAAATGAATATACTATATAATTACTACCACTTAATCAATTATGATAAATTATCTTAAGTCATGGACCAAATTAACCACACCATTCTATTATTTTCAACGTGCAATATTTGTTTTCCAAGACTGTGGCAGGGATAAGATGGGAAAAAGAAGTAGGGCCAGTCCAACTTGTCTGCTTTCAATTTAGTTTAGATTAAATTTTTATATGCAAGTTGGCTAAGCAAGTTGTCAAATAGCTACTGGTCTATGCCAGCTCTAATTAAGTGGAAGATTGGTTCATTAGATTTGACATTGTTGTCCTCACAAAATTATGATTTTAAGTCCCACATCCCTGGAAAAATGGATCCAAAAATTTAAGTGGCTTTTGATACTAAATCCAAATTACCTAACAAAAACAGCACATATGTCTATTCTCACTTTTCAAAGTAATGAATGGTTACAGATTATTGAATGAAATTATTACAAGGGACAATTAAAAGTTATTGAGTACTACTGTTGGCTCTTGCTATAATATAGATATAGATATGGCCTGCCTCTTCAAGTGATTTTAAGGTCATTTTTGTTATTTATATTTCATCATTTAATTTAGTTCCTTATCTCTCTCTCTCTCTCTTCAATTATCTATCCATATGGTATACTTTATTAGTACACTTCTACTTTCTTTTTCTTTTGGATTTAAAGTTGATGTGTTGGATTCCTTTTTCTTTGGGCTTATGTCATCCATAACATGCAAAGTGAATAGAGATTAATTTGGCTATGTGGTACAGGAGCCTGCAAGGAACCCTTTGTTTAAGGAGAATAAGTACCATCATGTCCCTCAGATGGTAAACTATGCTCCAGTTTAGGACACATACCATATGTTAATGCTTAGTGTTTTCACGGATCTGGCTTCCCTCCATTTCGTCAAGTGCATGTCTAGATTAGAGATATGTGTCATATTTAAAGTTTAAAGGCTATGATTATATTATATTAAGAAATATCATAATCATAGTTAAGTCAACTAATTTTAGAAAACTACTCTCCAAATTTGGTAAGGATTACAATATATTCTATACAAAATTTGATATTTATTAATATTATTAATTTAATATTATATTTTTGTATTTAAATATTAAATTGTATGATATTTAAAGTGAGAATCAACTAAACAAATTATGTACTAGTAAACTTTGCTCTTGAAATATTATATATACTATGCTGAGAAACAAAACAAAAAAGTTAAGAATTATAAGTGTGGAAAAAACTTATAAAATAAAAGACACGAAAAAAAAATAAAATGAAAAGATGAAAGGTTTTTAGAATTAAACCTGAAATACCAAAATTATTCCAACGATAAAATGTGGCTATTGTGTTTGAAGGGGAAAAAAATATATGTTTTTTTTAAAAAAAAATAAAAATTCTTTTATCTTTTTTTTCGTGAAATAGAAGATAACATTGTTTTAAATGCAAATGTTTTTGAAGATTATTATTTATCACATTAAATATAAATGTTTCATGTTCTACAATTTTAATATTTAAATGTAAATTAAAAATATAAGATGAAATTAATGATATTAATAAATATCAAATTTTATATGGAATATATTGTAATTCTTACCAAATTTTATATCAAATTTTAAACTTTAAATATGACACATGTCTCTAATCTAGACGTGCACTTGACGAAATGGAGGGGAGCCAGATCCGTGTTTCACTAGATCAAATTTATGCTACCATAGTCTAGTGGCAAAATATGTTGATGCGAAAATATAATATATAGTTATTTTAATGATTTAATCTAAAAGCTTATATGGAAAACATATATTGTATATTTATAGGCTTAGTGTAAACAATTAGTTCATATAAGTATTTTCCAAATGTTACGCTTTAGTCCAAGTGAATTGGATGTAAACATAAGAATCCTGTAATTTGGATAACCAACCTCAGACGTACAAAAATCACAACTTCGGTATTTTATTGCTTGTACATGTCAAGATTGCAAATCTTCTTTCTTCATGGTATAAAGAGAAATCAAATATTACAATCTTTCATAAATAATATTTCTGGATAAAGCACGACAAAATATATACTTTACCATACAAACTTGCATGATTAAATGAAAAAATTCGAATATGTACCATATTAAGACAATAATGCAAATATAGCTAGCTCAAATCACGATATGGAATGACGTCTATCTTTACTTGGTTTATTTCGGGCTTTGCCTTGCATGAGTCCATCCGCTCGAATAAATCTTCCAAGCTTTTTCGATACTGAGCTCATGAAGTTAGATTTTCTTGGCAAAGGAGGTTTACCAGCAGATGGATGAGTAATGACCAAAGGGCTGCTTGTGGCTGATGTGTTTGGATTTGGTTTTTCAATTTCTATCAACCTCGTCTTCATTTTCAGCAGCTCAAATTTCAGCTCCTGATTTTCTCGTTTTAGACTCGAGACCTCATCTGAAACAGGGTTAGTAGAGAACTGATGATCCCTTTTAGAAGGAACAAGAGCAGGACGTTCAGTTGCTACAAGCTGGCTCCCATCTTGAAGACGTTGCTGCTCGTAGTAAAGTACTTGCACAACTGTTTGAACAGGGAGCCTATCATTTTGAGCAGCATGAGCACAAGCTTCTCGAGATAGTTTTTGACAGTCCATAACACCGCAAACCTTTTTTCTTTCGATGTCACTTAGAACTGGATGTGCCTTCAAATTGCAACAACAATAACATATTAAACACGCCTCCATAGTGTTAAAGACATAATTAAGCAAATAAAAGTGTGCTCATGTACTCTCTAGTAGTTCAAGCTTTTACTTAAGAATTAAGATGGTCACACAATTCAACAATAAGAGCATGTTAGCTTGGATCAAGGGTTCCACGCTTTTTAATCTGTGTTTTGAAAAGCTTAAACTTTCTGATCAAGTTCAACAAATTACTCAAGAATATAGTTGTTGTACTGACGACATGATAGGTGAAGATCATCAAATGGGGTACATGGTTGATATCTTGTTATTACGTAACTCAGCAGATATAGGATTTAGAGCTTTTACTCTGAAAACCTATTGATTCTACCCTCATCTTTAGAAAAACTAACAGCAGGGGTGCAAGTTGCACATCTATGAACACATATACAAGCTTCTTCTTTAGGAGGAGATACCCTATATGAAATTCATGCATGGATTTAAGTTTCATAACATCTGTCAGTGCGTAGAACTGAGACTAGTTTTTTTTTTTTTTTTGAGAATTACTCAAGAATATATGCATGCCAAATTCTTATATACCATGCTTATACACATGGTATTGAGTGTAAAGGTTAGGATGTATAGAACTTAAACTCAATATGTGTGACAGTATAAGCATGCCAAATTATGTTTATTCCCAAAAAGCATATCAGTCTGAATTAGGCCCATAACTCCCGTGATCAGAACACAGAAGGATATAAATATCCCTTTACATAGTCTACTAGAACATCAGAAGCTTCAGAGGTCCAGATGCGAGTCCCTAATAAAGGGAGACTATCATGCTAGCACCAGGAGGTACATTGTTAAGGAAATTATTAAATTTAGCGTGGCAATTACCATGTAGCAGTCAGGACCAATAGTTTTTTCCCATTTGAAATCCTATATTGATGAAATGCTGCTTGTATGCGTAAATATGCACAAATGAACTTAAAACTAATCAGGTAATGTTATTCGCGCATACCTTCAAATAAATGTCAATGGCCCTGTACATCCCATCTTCAGTGATCCTTGCTTGCTCTGGGATGACTTCAGCAAGATTAATGAAGTTTGTGACAGACAGATTACGGTCAGAGGCTATTTCAGCAAGGTAATTTTCCATAAGTTTTCCAACCCGCTCCATGTCACTTAATGAAGGAGACACATGATACTCTTCATCTCCTAATCGATTTCCCTCCTCACTGTCAAGGAAATTCATCATAATACGCTGCACGGTTTCAACATCATACAAGGTGTCCCCTGTGAAGGAACATGAAGGAATTAACAGATCATCCAATACAGCCTGTCCAAGCTGCAATGCCATCCTCTTCTCCAGGTCAAGCCTGCAAGCAATTGTGGTCTCCAGATATATTGCAGCTCGGAGCAGCATTGACAGAAAGCTAACCGACAATCCATTTTTCTCCTTTGGCAGAAGACTAACGATGGTTTCTAAAACAACCCTTTTTTCATGTTCTTGCTTTGGTTCAATCTTTTTCCTTCCCTTTCCAAATATTTCCTGTAATAAACAAAAAGTTACTATAAGCATAACGATTTCATTTAAACCAATTCATCAAGATTTTATAGTACAAGGCCTCACCAAACCTCGGAGAGACTTCTGCGCGTAGAGCATTAATATTGGTCCAAGTGCATACCGCTTGAATCCCCTTGCCATCATTGCAATCAGAACCCTTTGGAAAAAATCAATTCTAAGTACGGTTATATCTTCAGACCACCAATCAACTATAGGCTTCGGGTTTGAAAACGTGGATCCGTTGATACCAGCTTCTGCTCTACCTGATGTGGAGAATTGGTTATCCTTGCAGGCTGTATATGCAATTGTGTCTATGCATCGGCTCACCAATTTTACTTTCTCTGCAATGGGAAGAAGATTTTCTGATGAACGCAAAATTGTAACTGCACCAGCAAGACTCTTAATTGCTACTTCATTAAAGTAGGCCTCAGTTCTTTCCACCAAATTTGCAACTGCATAGTCTTCTGTCATCTCAAGATATTCCGCCGCGCATCTCAGCAAGGCAATGTTTTCTGTGCTTATTTCAAAATTTATTCCATAACAAAACTTTGCTGCAAGTTCAAATGCCTCTCCTCCACCAGGTATATCAGGGATATCGATCGTAGAAACATCAGCGTCATTAGATTCTGAGACCAACTTTCTTATGTATCCACTCTTTGAAACCAATGGGAACTGCATGGATCACAATTAATACATTATTGATCCTACTTATCAATCATCAAAACACAAAGTCAAGGTGTGAGCGTGACCAAGGACTTGACTCCACCTGCTCGTTCATATTGGCGAGGACCAATTGGAAACAACCTCTCTATCCCTACCCCTAAAAGTTAGGGTTAAGTCTACATACATCTTACCCTCCCCAGACCCCGATTACACTGAGTTTGTTATAATTACACTGAGATGTGACTAAGGTCGATAATTTCAATCCAATTAGGAATTTACTAATTAAACCAACAAGAATTGTTTTGATTGTGCGCAGAGATTAGTTATGACAAAAGCAGAGAGAACAACTCACCTTGTGCAGTGTAAAGGAGGTTCCTCCTGCATTTACAGTTACATCACTTGGAATCTCTTGGGAGAAAATCCTGTTAAGATTATCATAATAGAATAATAGCTCAGTAATATAATAAGGACAGAGATTACTTCTGAAGTGAAAATAGAACATACCAGTCAGAGGTCCTCTTCATAGCAGAGGAAAGAAGCTCCTCCTTTTTAGTGGACATATTATTGTTAACAGTAGTAGGTCTCTGAACAAATGTATTTTGTATTGGAGGAATCCATTGTTATCCAAAACTGAGAAAAGCAAAACCATAGAAATCATGCTATTATTGTAAACGAAAGTGACAAATAAGTGGGTATGCTATTGTGGGGCGTGAAAATCTGCAACTGGACAAAGGGATTGGATTTTGCTAATCAGAGTTGAGAGCGTTAAGAGGCGTAATACTAACCGTACGTTTGGGATATATCTTGCACTTATTAAAAAAAAACAGAAATCTAGATTTTTATAATTTGATTTGATCATTATCTACGACATTTGAGGCAATAATTTTTACACAAAAATGGTGGAAAATAATATTTTTTTCATATTCAATCTCTAATTTCAATTCATTATATACTATAAGATATTGATAAATATTAGTGACGTTGATGAATAGTGATGTATCAAATTTCACACACTAATATAGGTAACCACATTAATTGAGTCTTGCCACAAAACCCAAATATCTTTAAACAACTGGATCAGACCAAATATCTTTAAACAAATGTCGTAAATATTTTTTTTAAAAATGTACACGTAAGTGATTTCCCCAATTCTAATGCCCATTTGACGGTATAGATTTTCATTTAAGGTCCAACAAAAACGAAAACAGAAAAATTAATACAAAACAATAACTGTAGGAGTATAATCCCATGTAGGAAAAATTACAAGAATATACTATTTAAGATTTTAATTAACAATATATGTATATACTCTTTTTTATTTACAAAACTAAGTTTTTAATTACAAACATGACAAAATATTTAATTTTCGATTTTTTTAATAAAATTACTTTAATATTTGATTTATTTCCCTTTTTGGGGGGTTATGTGCTAAAATTATGGGATTGATAATTATTGTTTACCTTTTGAGTTTCCAATCATAATTTTACTCTTATATTGTATTTTTTTTACTCATATCTTGAATTTTCGTTTTTAAAAAAATAATAATTATTATACGATTTATTTCCTATTTTTGGGGATTATGTGCTAAATTTATGGTATTGATAATTATTGTTTACTTTTTGGCTTTTCAATCATAATTATACTGGGGTTTCTTTTCATATATTGAATTTTCGATTTTTTTTTTTTTGTATATTTTAGTATCCGATTTATTTTCTATTTTTGGGGATTATGTGCTAAATTTATGGAATTGATAATTATTGTTTATTTTGACTTTCCAACCATAATTATATTATTTATTAATTGTAGTCTTCTCTCACCTCTTTAAAACAGTTTTCAAACTAATATTTTTTTTCTTTTATTGTGACAATTTTTTTTCCTGAAATTTCTAAAATTTATCTACGTTATTCTTTTGACAAAATATTTTATTTTTTTATGGCATGACTTAAATAACCATTTAAATCTAGAAAGTTTAATAAAATAATAAAAAACTTGCATATTATATAGATTTCCATACAACTTTGGTGTTAAGTCTTATATAATATGTTAATATTATATTACACCCCAATATATACTATATAATATATCAAATTTGTGTAAACAAAATATATGTACCATATAATATATCAATATTGCATCATCTAAAACACCAAGTTATACCAATATTTAATCATCTAAAATATCAAAATTATATTAACATTGTATCATCTAAAATACCAAATTATATCAGTATTGTATTATGTGAAATACAAATATTATAGCAACATCTACACCATTTAATAAATTGAACTTGTTGATATTTTTGTCATTATTTTTTTTCTCAAATTGTCAGTTTATAACATAACGAAAATTATTATTTTGATAATAATATCTTTTACAATTAACACTAGTACAAACTTGGAAACTTGAAATTACACTAGAACTATATGACACTATTTGCGAATAACATTGAAAATTTATAATATAAAAATTGTACCATATAATAATACTAACATTGTACCATATAATATACCAACAATTATTGAATTCTACCCCATGTAATATACCAATTTAGTTTATATATCGTGTCATTTTATTTTTTCAAATGACATTTTACACCACAAGGAAAACCAACATATATAAATAATAGAACTAATTACATCATACGATTAAATATGATTCTGAAAAGAAAAAAAAATTAATAAACAACAAATAATATTCAAATCCGCAAATATCATTCAATTAGATTATGAAAAAGTGTTATAAAAATAAAAAATTAACTCAACAATGCTAATCTTCATATGATATTTGGTACAAGTTTTTTTTGTTGTGATCCTCCATAGGCTATAACACATTTTCTACAATTTACTTTAGATCTCTTGAATTATTATTTTTCAATTGGTATTTGAGTCACATATCAGTCCTTCAATCTTGAAATTCACATACATTCCTGCAATACATTTAAAAAATAATTAAAGAACCTACTAAACAACAGTTATGAAAATCAAATTTGAAATATACAATCATATTTTCTTATATCACCAAAAAAAAAGTTATATACGAAATGGTGTATAGTATGATTAAAAATTGATGTTTACACCATCATTATGTACTAAAATAGAATCAACATGTACACCATCATCATCTAAAAAACAGAAACCAACTCTAAATGACACTAAAAATTACCAAAATTACACCAAAATAGAATCAATACGTACACCATCATCATGTAAAAAAACAACAACTATGAATGACACCAAAAATTATCAAAATTACACCAAAATAGAATAATATGTACACCATCATCATGTAAAAAAAAAAAACCAACTAAAAAATCAGAATTAAACCAAACTACTTCTTCGAACTTGATGCACAAATAGATAGAATAGCAGCAAATAGCATCTTTCTAGCCTGCATATTCGTGGAACTCAATCTCATTTAGAAAGCCTGATCTCTATCTTTCAGCAACTGATGAAATCAGTATAATAGTAACAAGACAACTGAAGAGAGGATGACGTAGACAAGAATCAACCTCTTTCCGGTGAGGTTTTGATGTATCGCAGAATCCCAAAATAAGGGGAGATCTGCTGCTTACTGCTTACAAAACGATAAATTTCACCAAATCACTTACCAAAACACATAATCAATAAATATGATTTCTATTCTAAACCTCAAAACCATACAAAACAACCAAAGAATTAAAAACAAGAAAAAAATCATCATCATGTACAAAAAAACAAGTCTGAATGACACAAAAAAATCAGAACTACACTAAACTAATTAAAAACGATCAATTTCACCAAATCACTTACCAAAACACATAATTAGTAAATATGAATTCTATTCTAAACCCCAAAACCATACAAAACAAACCAAAGAATTAAAAAAATAAAATCAAAACATGGAATTGGTGAATAACCACAACAACCTATTTTTCACCATTAATTAAACGACTCATTATTGACAAAATTCAATTTTATAAAATTGATTTTTAACATTGTTTTTCCGATTGTTACACAAAAAACCCATATAAAACATGGTATACTACAACATAATCATCATGATTTCTCAATTAGAAAAATCACGTAAAAAAATACAAATTAAAAATTGAATTATCAATAATACCTAATGCGTCCCAACGTCTTTTATGTTGAATTAGGATTGAATAATTATTGGTATCCATGATTGAACAGTCGACCAGAATAAGTAGAAAGAGAGTTTTATATTTGGTAAGAAACCTTTTATTGATAGGAGAGAATATATATAACCAATTTGAGTAAATCATGGAAGATAAAAGATTTGAGAAAAAAAAGGAAAAAGCAAAATCGTGGAAACGTTTTTTTTTTTTAATATTACATTTTTTTTTAATATTAAAACCTAACTTTGAAAAAAAACTATTGTTATGTAGGTGAAAAAAAAACTATTGCTATATAGTGGTAAATTAGGTAATTAATTTGTATATTTAAGTTTTCCCCCCTATAATGTATTTGTATGTACTTTTTTTAAAACAATTGTATCTAGCTCCAGCTATCTTTTTCCAAATCACTCTTTGTTAAACTGGATGGGTAGCCTAACTATAAATTTCATCAAACGTTCTTGTAAAATTTTTGTTATGCCCTTGTAGTTAGTAGAGACATGAACTTACAAAAATGGCCCAAGCCCATCAAACATTTCACAGTCTCAGTAGAGTGTCAAAATAAATCCAAATATATGTAAGTGTAACCCGTTCAATTCGTTCATAATTTTATGCGTTGGACTTAAAATAATTTGAATTACGTTCAATCTCAACTTATAAAATCCTTAACCTAATTTAAAATAATCTTCAATTGAGCCTAATTTAATCTCCAATTTCAACCCGTTTTAAGGCTCTTTACTTGCATTGATGTAATGTATGTTCTTATATTGAAGGTATGAATTATTATCTAGTTTATAATTATCTATTCATTTGTAACTTTTATTTTATTTTATTTTCTTGAGCTGAAATTCAAATTGTGGTTATAAAATGTTAAATAATAATATATTAAATTTACTGAAATTATGCGGGTCAAATTGGGCGGGACATGACCCAACCCGTTTTTAGCCCATTTGAGCCCAAAATAAATTTGGGCGAGTCATGACCCAATTTGATTTCTATTTCAACCCATTTTATAATCTCCAATTTCATCCGAGCCGCCCATTTGACACCCCAAAACTAAGCACGTATGAATTTCTGATGGGCTAATTTTGAGAAGCCCCCTTTATTCAGCAAAACAACTAGCCCAAATGCAACTCCTGGAAGAGCCCAAGTCCAATCCGGGAAGACTAACCTAAAAAAAAAAGGACAAATTACTAAACTACACTCCTTTACTTACCTTAATATCCATTTATCCCTACTTATTTCAAAATTTTCAAAAATCCCTTATTTACCTATGTATCCCGCATGTATCCCGTGCACAACGCTATGTATCCCGCTATGTGGAATGTATCAAACGCTATGTATCCCGTGCACAACGCTATGTATCCCGTGCTCAACGCTATGTATCCCTCTATGTGGAATGTATCAAACCTAATGTATCCCGTGCACAACGCTATGTATCCCGCTGTGTGGAATGTATCAAACCTAATGCATCCCGTGCACAATGCTATGTATCCCGCAAACATCATTTTTAAGGGATTTTTGGTAAATAGAAAATTAGAAGGGATAGGATGTTATTTAGTACTTATAATATGTGGTTCCTATAATTTATTTTTAAAAAAAGAAAAGAAAAAAAGACCAACTACCTGCTTGGCCATGGCCCATGAGAAACGTCAAATGGGGTGGGATGGGGATGGGATAGGGTGGGGTATGTAAGTAAAAAATACTTTCTTATTATTTTTGTATTTGGTATGTAAATAACAGATATTACCTTTAAGAGTTTTTGTATATTCTAGACAAATACTAAGCGGAGTAAAGATGGGGTGGAATAGGGGACTATGGTTGAGGATGAAAATAAAGTGTAACGAAGGATGAGAGGACAAAATTAATATGCAGTGTCACTCGTGAAATTTGTTTTCCTGTCAAAATGTCATTCTCTTCTTCTTCTTTTTAGAAATTTTTTTTTATTCTATTTTTAACATGGAAATAATAAGATATATTTTCCCTTCCGTTTGCACAAGGGATTATGAGAATTTTAAAATTTAGTTATTACTTTTAGCGCTTTTCTTTTTTGTAGAAAAACATTTATTCGTATATACACCATGAGACTCGCGTTAGTCCCACGCCTCCAAAGGAAATGTGAACATCCTTAACCATTGGGCGCCAAGTCATTTTATTTAATTTTCTTAGTTCCGTTTTTTTCTTTTAAAAAAGAGAAAGCAAGATCTAAAGTAGGGTTGTTCATGGTTATGGTTAAAAAATCAAATCGAACCGCAATCCAAATCAAACCGATTAAAAAACTAATATTTGGTTAGGTTTGGTTTTACATTTTGAAACACTGATACTATTTGGTATAGTTTTGGTTTTACTTAAAAAATAACTGCAAACATAACCAAATCGAACCGATAAATTAGATATATAAATTTTATAATTATTTATATATTATTGATAATTTTGTTAAATTTTAAGTAACTTGGGTCTTTAACTTTATCATTTTCTCATGCCCAACAAGTAAATTTAGTCCATCTATTACAATCATAAGTCCAAGTCCATCAAAATTCATTACTTTAGTCTTTACTTACCATACATTTCATAAGATAGTTACACCTTCTCTTAATTGAATCACTTTGTTCGTGTAATGATAATTTTAGTATTGTTTAATTGCTTAATTGAACCAACAATAGCTTTTCAGTGGATTGTTCATGTACTAGATGTTTGTGTCTATCAAAATAGACATGTCCTCAAAAATTTATTACTTTCAAACTGAAAAAACCAGAAAAACTAAACCAAACCGTCAATAACCAAACCGACGGTTATTTTTTTCGTTTGGTTTGGTTTTAGAAATTTAAAAAATCGACTAGATTGGTTTGGTTTTGGTTTTAACCAATAACCGATCCAAACCGAACCACGAACACCCCTAGTCTAAAGTATACCCTTGACGAAAATTCTGGCTCTGCCACTACTTTGGTGGATCTTGTAATTATATGTTGTTACTTTAATGCAACGAATAACTAGTTAAATAAATAGTTCAAAATATTATAAATCACTTATTAGTATAAGGACAGATTTTGTTTATTTAAAAAAGCAAATTAATGCTTCTTGATTTTCTGAAGGAACATTTATTTGAGCTAATTAAATGATGCCCAACTGCCAAAGTGCAATTTTACGCATTCGTTTGGTGATATATATTTTTTTTCGAAATTATTTTCTTATACTTATTCCTTTTTTGGAGACAACACAACGAAATCAAGACCATAAATGCGCTGACCTTACAGTAGATTTCATATTCTTTATTAAAATCTACTTTTTCGTTCTAATTTAGGTAAAAGTGTGATTAAATATAAAATAATATAAGAATGAAATAAAAAATTTTGAAACTTAGATTAGGTGTGCTAATATAAATCATCCGGAGGGTTAGATGTATATGCTCTTCCGTGTATATTTTGTTAGGACCGAAAATAAGCAGGTGTAATGCGGAAGCTAGCAAAGCAAACCTCGAAAGATCACGAGTAAGAAGACAAACGAGAAATATATTAGAAGACACAAAGATTTAACGTGGTTCGGTCAATCGACCTACATCCACAAAGAAGATGAGCAATCCACTATAAATATGAGAGTACAAAATATAGAGAGAAATAACCTCAATCAATTCACTCGGAATACAAGGAGGTTCACAAATTCTCCCCCATAATCAAAACTTCAAAGCCCCTAAGACCAGTGGTGTAGCCAGAAATCTTATGAAGGGGGTCCAAACTTTGAATAGTAAATATTTTTTTAGAAAACGATGATTTATAAAGATTCTATTTTTAATAATATTATGATATAATTTGGGTAAATGAGTCTCCTATTTATAGAGAAAGAAAACATTATTCCAAAAGAAAAATGTATTAAAATTTAAGAAAATTTTATTCCACACAGGAAAAAGGTATTAAAATATAAGGAAATCTTATTCCACAAGGAAAAGGTATTAAAATTTAAAGATTTTTTCAATTAAAACCTTATTCCAAAAGGAAAATGTATTAAAATTTAAGAAAAAGGTATTAAAATATAAGGAAATCTTATTCCACAAGAAAAATGTATTAAAATTTAAGAAAAAGGTATTAAAATATAAGGAAAATGTATTAAAATTTAAGGAAATAATTCAATTTTAATTGAAAAAAATATTCTTATTGGAGGTGAGATTCAAACTTGGGTCACTCAAGACAATCATGACACTATTTACCACCAAGCTACTGAACATTTATGTTAAACTTATGCATGTTTATTTACTTACAAACTTCAAGAAAGCAAAATAATTATGGAAAAATGAAAACGCTCATGCAGGGAATCAAACTAGGGCAGCGAGTGAGCTTATGACAGCTCTAGCTGTCTCCACTACGGGTTACTTTGTTATTTTAGGGTGTCCAAAATACCATATATACCAATATAAGTAAAAAATTTACGTGTATATATCGTATAATTTTTCGACGAAGGGTGTCCAATTGGGACAAGGTGGCTCCGTCCTGCCTAGAACTACATTGTGAATGTTGATTAAGTTAGAAGGAACATACCTCTATTTATAGAATGCTAAACCTTTTTCTACAAGAAAAGGACTAGCCAATTCTAAACATTTTCCTAAAAGGAAAATCTATTTATGATAAGAAATTCAGGACAAATAATACACAACATATTTGTGGGAGCTTATATAGACTGGTAGGAGTCATGCCAAACCTTATCACCACAGCCCACATATGACTATAGCTTTGGTGAATGGTTTCTAATAGAAAAAACTATAAATTATTTTTATTAAGGATAAAAATAAAAGATTAAAAATCAAATTATTGTTAAATATAGAAATGCATCATTTGTGTTTTTTTTGGACTGACTGAAAAAATAGTGTCACATAAATTGACACGAGAAAGTAGTAATTTAAGTATATTCATATATATATATATATAATTAGATAATGAATCATGATTAATGGTCCATCCTCGTCCTCTAGCGCACGTAATATTGAGCCAGCTCAAGACAGAAAGAATCAAAACTTTTGGATAATGATTGGACAGATTTATAAAATTTAGCAATATATAAATACAATATAAGGCACATCCAAATCCAAAGTTATAGAAAAAATAAAACAGGGAACAATTCAGTCAAAACAACACTAATATCAAAACCTAATACAGTAGTAATTTTCTTTTGTTCAACATTTGATCCAGTGTCTCTATTCCTTTGGCCTTCTCCTCTTCTTGGAAAGTTCTTCTTTGGTTAACGAAAACAAATAGTACATAATTTATTAGTTTAAGTAGGAATTAGCGCTAGAATTATGTGGGTGTTAATTACATTTAAAAATGACGAGAGAAAAAAGACAAAGCTAAGCTAGCAATTACATACGTAAGAAAGGTATCTTAAGCACATGGTTAATTCATTACTAACTTACAATTCCTTACTTTCATGGTTAGGCATTTTTGTTTGATTTGTTGTCTTAAATTATTTAAGGAATATAAACCTCCCCAAGGACCATGGATGCTTGAGAATTCTTTTTTGACAACTTCCAAAACAAATGTTCTAACTTTTATTTATTTATTTATTTTAACATTGGATTGGTGTCTTCTAGTTCTTGTATCTAAAAGTTAAGGAATCCTCCTCAAAGTTCTCCAGAACTTCACTAATATTTTAATTTATCTTACTGGATTTTCCTAAATTATATGTTTTCTCCTTGAATTGTTGTAATATTCTAGAATTGTTTTGATTTTAGAAAAGTTTGGAGTGAACTAGTGTACGTATTATATTGATTGATAGAGGACAAGAAGAGACAAAAGGTGATTCGCTTTCTTTAATCGTCCTTTTTTTTGGCTTTTGGTATGTTAGGTTGAGAATATTGACGTATGAGTTATGACAAAGCACGCGGCCTACCTAGTTTGATTTAAAATTTTACTAATTAATTAATTAATTGCATGTAAACTTGAAAAAGTTGTTTAGATTTTGGAAGAGGCAATAATGATTTCATGCTTTAAAATATGTTGACCAAAGAACCTTTAATTTATATGTAGGGTAAGGTTTTGCTAGAGAAAAAGAAAGAAGAGGGAATTTTTACACTACACATCAGTTCAACAAATTAAATTCCACAACAAAAAATAACGCTAAATTTACTAATTTTTACAAAGGTTTAGCCTTTATAATCATTGGCTTGTATAAATGTGAGATGAAGATTATAATTTTTCATCCGCCAGACAAAATATATATTAAGCCGCCAAACCCACGCACACATTTTTTTTGGGGAGTGGGGTGGTTTTGCATCATTGCAATTTGCATGAAGGTAAAGGCCACAGGGGTAAATTAATTAGCTTTTTGGTAAATAGACAGGGAAGTTTTTGTAGCATGGGCATGAGAGTGGGAAGAATCAAGTATCGTACTTTTTTATGCAATATCACCACCAAGTTTTTGTAGCATGGGTATGGGAGTTGCTTACTATTATTCTTGTTGAATATGAAGAATCACTACAACAAAAACATCTTTTAGCGGCAATAAATATACACATTAACAAAGAGTGTGTTAAAGTCTTTATCAACATAAGTTAATTGACATTGGATCCAATGTCGCTAAAGGCTGGATCGTTTAGTTGGGAACAAGTTATCCCAGGATAAATTATCATGGGGTTAGGATAACTTATCCCACCATTTATATGGACTTATCTCATCACTATGTTATAAATGGTGGGATAAGTTATCCCAAATATGGAAACCAAACAAGATAAAAATTTTTTATCCCATCACTATTATTTTTAATCCCTCACACCAAACGACCCCTTTAGGGACATATACAAAGAGTGCTAATTGCCGTTAATTAATTGCCGCTAAAGATGATTATTTTTTTAGGTAGTGAATGATCAAGAGTATTAATTTTGTTAACAACGAGCTATACGACATGATCTACTCAGGGATTCAATTAAAATTTACTAATTAATTAATTAAAGTTATCCACACATTATAAGTATATGATTTCATTAGTGTGTGCAACAATATATTAGCCTTACTATAGTAGTCTATGGTGTATAGCACTACCAGAGTTTTGTTAACTTATTAAGCCTTTTGCGTTTGTCTTGTCTGTGTACGAATTTCCAACGTCATGATAAAATAGACTTTGAGTTTAATTTATATCCCAAAAGTCAGTTCAAAGAAAGAAGGACCTTTAGCCTTACTCCTACTATCTCGTCTGGATTTAAGGTGAGACATTAATTCTCTCATTATAAGCCTACTCATGGCTAGACACTATTCGAACTAGAGCATACACAATCATGAAGCAGGAGTATATTCACAACCCCCTCACGGCCTAAGATTAATAAGTATTGATGTATATATTATTAATGATATTGAATATATATGTTGCTTTAGTTGGTGCGGTGGCAAAAGTCGTGTAGTCTATTTGAGGTGGGGCGTGGTAGCGAAGAATAGAGAGATAAAAGCAAAGGTATCACGTGGAGACAGATCCAAATAAAGAATAGATGGACCCAATATTAAGTCCGAGGGGTTTGGTGTGTTCCAAATGATGTTCACATGATGATGCTCAATCAGTCGCTTGCATGCCAGTACAGGATTCATATTTCTGGTGGATATCAGGAAATTGTACTGGATAACATGTCTATTTTAATTTGTTTCTACTCTTTTGGATATTTTTGCATGTGTCTCTCTTTTCAACAAGAAGAGAGAGAGAGAGAGAGAGAAAATTGAGTACTGCTCGATGTTTTCAGATTTTGAAGAATGTTATATTCCCTAGAGAGCAGTGTTGTGATATTGCGTGTGGTAGGTATAAACTTTATGATTTAAAATAAATGTCATCTTTAACATATCAAGAAAAAATATAATTATTTTTTTCATTTCTTATCCTAAACATTAATAACGTATTCACCAAATCAGTTTTCAAGACCTAATACTAAACATTAATTAATTAACAGAGGTAAAATAACTATATCCGTCGTCATTATTTTTGTCATGAGTCTACCAAGTTAAAATATGACAAGTAAAAATGAATGAAAGAAATCATAAATACTATTGTCTCAAATTGTCATTTTAGAAGTTCAATATATAAAAGCCATTTTCCCTTATTAATATAAGACTACAAAACTTAAATTAGTATATGGTAATGACATATAAATAGAATCAATATTCAATAAAAAGAGATTATAGTTTATAACATAAATAAGGATAATTATAGTAGTTAAAATTTTTCTTTATTAATATATTTTAAAAAGGTATAAAAGAGAAACACGATTCATAATTAAAATACTAACAATTGTTGCAAGTGTCAACTTATAATAGTCATACCATCACTCAAAAACCCTAGGCTTCCTGTAAGTCGACAGCTTAATTAATTTGAGGCTCCGTGAGTTTTATATATAAAAAAAATGGTAAGAGTAGTAACCCCAGTGGTTCTCATCCACAAGAACATTAAAATTATTTTTCTCTCTTATTATTATATACATGTTGTGTAGATTAAACTTGTTAGTAACTATCAATCTGCTAAATTAGATAATGACTTGTCATCCATCCTATCGATGCATGAGAATTTCTTTTTGTCTCCACGGTCACTTCAAGGTCCCTAGACGTAACATGCAAATTGTGGACCGCACACATACATACACACACGTATTGAAACATTTCCATCAACATTGCTACTTGAGTTTAACTAGTATCCATCGAGGACGTAAATAAATTTAAAATTTTCACTCCACTTTTATGTGCTATATATATAGCATTAAGTTATTTTATTTTTAAAATTATAAATTTCATAGTTTTATGGAGTGTAATTACTATAAACTTATTTATACTATCATTATCATTATATACAAGTTAAACATAAGTTATATACATTAAGGTCACATGTAGTAATTTATCTTATCTTTAAATTATCAATTAATTTCTGTATTTTAAGAAGATTTATTTATAGGTATTCTTTTTTGGAGATGGATAAAAGTAATTACTCCCTCCGTCCCATATTATATGTCGTCCCTTTCTATAAATAGTTGGACAACAATATTTGTCATATTATAAAATTTATACATAAATTACCATAGTTTGCTTATTATACCCTTGATAGAATAGTTAATTAATCATGTCATTTATTGATAAAGTTGACTTAAGAAAACATTAAATAAGGATAGAAGGGTAAAATTACATCATTTCTTAATGCAAGTGCAAAGTAAAAATGTGACATATAAAATGAGATGAAGGGAGTAATTTCTAGGCTGACGATTGATATAAGATTATTTACTATGTAGGGTAGGCCACCAAAAGGAAAGAGCAACAAGTGCAAAAAGTTTTATTCTCGGAATATATGAGGAAATAATTGTAGTGCATATATGGAATATGAAGTGACCTAAATGATTTGTGCATGATGATGATGATAAACCCGTGAGTGAGCCAAAACTAACTGACTTCAATCTTTTCCATTACGTGACAAAATCCCAACTCCCACATATTGACAACTCCTTGGCCGGCTACTTCACATGCCCCCAAAATCCATCAGAAATCTCACCTTTAATTTTCTCTCTCTGCCTCTGATAAAGAAGATGCAGTGCTATTAATCCGTTTTGTAGCCTTTGTAAAGTTTTTTCTTATGAGAAGTCCTTATTCATGCCAACCAGTCTCTCTTTTGCCCCAATTTTGACTTTAACAGCCGATCGACGAGATATATATATTGAGATTTTCCTCACCAGTCATTTTACTCTTTAAACAAAAAAGTTGAACAGTCAATTATTGTTGATTCATTTCCAGAATATTGCAAAAAGTTCTCTCTGCACTGCTATTAGCCACTAGCAAACCAATAATGGATCGCTTCCCAATAATATTGTTCAGGTACCACTACTACTAGTCTAGTCTTTTTCTCTTGTCTTCTCTACTTATTTCTCAAAAAAAAAAAACAGTTCATTTGGAAATACTTTTCTCTAATTCCTTCCTCTCATGATGCAATTTACTGAGAGTTTACCTCCACAAGTTTCATCATTTTCAAGTTTGATGATGAATAAGAATAGTAATACTAATAATAATCAGATCCAACACGCGCGCC
>JAJOOR010014388.1:0-22716 GCA_036250505.1 Solanum acaule | reverse complement strand
ATCACTCAAATACATTTATCTTTAAAATCAAATTGACATGGCAAAATAAGTTATTTTTTATAGCATATAAACATGAATCCCACAAATAAATAAAAATTTAAAATTTCCCACGTTATTTTTTTATTTTACAGTTTTATTTTACTTTTTGAAAAAACTGAATCTGCACCATTTCCAGGTACTTTCTCCCATGGAAATGTTATTTCTAATACATTTTGAATAATTTTAAATTTCTTCGAAAAATTCCCATTTTCTCAAAATATAATTTTTACACCAAGAAACTAGAAAGAAAGTGTGAACCTCTGGTGGACTCACTCAACTGAAACAAATTCACAGAGAAATAATGAATCTAAAAGTCACCATTTTTTACATTATTTTTTTATTTTGCAACTTTGTTTTTCAAGAAAAGGTCAAAATCCGCCCCATTTTTAGTTTTTTTTTTTTTGTTTATTTGTGTAGTCTATGATTATATGAAATAAAAAAAAAATATTTTATTATATCAAATTTATTTTAATGATAAATGTAGTTGAGTGATTTTTGAAGATAAAAGTGTTAAGTTGAGTGATTTTATTGAAACAAAACAAAGTTCAATGACTTTACTTGTTAAATCCTCATAGTTCAATGACCTTTTGAGATATATTACTCTAAGTTTAAGTGTCTACTTGTGCACACTCAAAGTTGAAGGACATAAATATAAAATAAGGCAAAGTTAAAAGACATATTTATGTATTATGCCCTAATTTTATTCATCGCATTACACTTGTACGAGTAACTTTACTACTCTTAATTTAAAGATTTAGCTCATACTCGTTAATAATGTAAATAAATATTTTTAATATATTAATCTAGAGCATGTTTGAATTGACTTATTTTGAGTGTTTTTAAGTCAGAATAACTTTTAAGCACTTTGATTTAGTAGTGTTCTGGCAAATTTATAAAATCCTTATAAGTACTTTTGTTTTAAGCTAAAATAATAAAAATATGTTAGGACTTTTAACTTAAAAATCAAAAGTTAAAAGTTAAATCTTTTTTACTGTATGTTGTTTAGTTTCAATCATTATGGATAGTTACATATATTTATGTTTTGTATGACGTAATAGTGTATATATAGAAGGTAAATTCCAGTTTAAGTAAATTTGTTTGGCTGACGTAATAGTGTAAATATATATGGTATATTTACTTCAATATTTTCTTAAATTCTTTTGTTGGACATATTTACATTGTGTTCTCGAAGAATTTATGACCAATTAAGGATTAATCATGACTAATAAAAATGAATAGAGATCATTTTTGCGCTAAAGACGGACATTTAACAACAGACAAAGATCCATCTTTTATGTCTTTTCAACAAATTAAGATTTAAGAATATCGACCTGCCAACTATAATCAAAATGATCATTCTTACTTTTCACAAACAAATTTCCATGTCCTTTTAATTAGCATTACTTAATTTTCTGTCCTTTATATATTTAAAACTTGGAAAATAGACTATACACATGTAAAACAAGAGAGATTATTATAATTTTGAAGATTGAGAAAATTGTGAAGATTAACAAAAATAGATCTTTTAGCTTCTAGTGGTTGCTTAATGACTAGATAGTGTTTGGATGGAAAATCAAAGAAAAGGAGATATTTGTCTATTGTTTAGAATTTGAGTGTTGTCTTCGATTTTAATATAAACTTTTTTTGGGGGGTTGGGGGATTTATTATACACATTTATTTAGAATAATAAGACTCAAGATTTAAAAAATGTTAATTGCGAAAGTAATGTCTCATCAATTACATATTTCGCTTACATATATTGTAGTCCCTTTTATTTTAATTTATGTAATACTTCCTCCGTCCCATTTTATGTGTGATAGTTTGTTGTAAATCATTTTATTAAGGATAAAATAGACATTTTATAGTTAAATTATTACTTAATATAGTTTAATTGAGTATTGATTTTTTTCTTTTTTAGATTTTTTTTTTTTTGAAATTATTGTTTTAAAATGTATGTCATAATATTTGTATTACTATAACACTCTTAGAACTTAATACAAAATTAGATAAGTTAGTAATTCAAAAGGTGAAGATTGGTGAGACTATATGAGGAGACAATATTTCATTTTGCACCCCAATATTGGACACTTAAGGCTCCTACCCATACTAAAATATAGACATCGAGAGTATGGACAATATAACATGCGACTCCAATACTGATATATAAAAAAATGATAATGCATATATGATCATATCATTCAAAAGTTAAACTAGATAGAGAAATCATACTTTTATTGACTTAATGATTATACGGTTAATAAGACCCTTCACATGTTAGTCTAATCAATCACGTAAAAATTCTTAACATTTTGAAACATTTATATGATTAAAAAAAAATATTTATCATTAAAGCTAAAGTTCATATTGGGAAAAGAAGAAGAAGAAGGTTCCTATGAAATTATTTGTATATTCTAACTAGATCATTCCTATTGTATTTTTAACTTATTATAAGTAAAAAATAGTGCAATTCGATCTAGACGAAGTAACTATTAAGCCTCTTTGTCATTTTAGAGAAGATGTGTATAACTATTGTCGAAAAAGAGTACCTTATGGGCAATAACAATCAATTGTGTGTTATTTACCATTTTGACCTTATGGGCAATAACAATCAATTGTGTATTATATCAATTTTAAATAAAACATACATATATAATATCTAATTTTATTAATATACCATATATTAATTGTCACGATCCACACCGTCGTGATTGACACACACACTAACTCTTCGGTGAGAGAACCACTACTACAATCCAAACTAACAACTTAACCAAAAACTAAGGCATTTAAAGTTACGGAAGCAGGTTTAAATGACAATAAAAATAAAATCCCCATAAACTCCAAAGTTTTAACAAACAACTAACCAAACTAATGCGGAATAACAACCCCTAGAACCTTAAAGTCATTGTACCAAAACTCTACTAACGACAAGTCTAAGAACAAGGGGGGTACAACCCCGAAACTAATAGAACACCTTAACAAATAGTCCGAGTCCGAAAAGAGTGGACTTAAACAAGAAAGATCCATGGCAGCCCGAAAGAACTGGCTCACCCTTGAATCCGGTCACACTCAATAGTCACCTAGCTGAGGTCTATCAATAGTCGCCTGAAGAAGCCCTGTACTCAACAAAGAAAAAGCAAGTGCAGCATTAGTACACAACCATCGTGTACTGGTAGGATCACGCGGCTATCCCAAAAGGTGAAACATATATAAGCCATTACAACAATAATAAATATGCATATACCGAACATATACAATCACTACTAAAAAACTGTTAAAAAATGACGGAAGGAAAAGCGACGGACGGCGTCGCTCCGAAAAGCGGCGCCAATTGCCACACTGTCCGTCGCTTTTGAATAATTTAAAAAAAATAAAAATTATTTGACAAAAACCGACGGACAACATCTCTTAGTCCGTCGCTTTATTTCGCGGATTTTTGCGCCAAATAGATATATATTTAATAATTAATTATTAAAAATAATTAAAGACGTTGTCCGTCGCTTTTTATTAAAAATAATTATTTATAAATTAAAAAATAACCACGCCGTCTGTCACTTTTTATTAATTTTAATTGATTAATTATCTTTTAAAGAAGCGACAGACAACATCTCTTAGTCCGTCGCTTTTTGGTCAAAATACTGGTCAAATCATTAACATAAGAGATGGACAGTGTCTCTTAGTCCGTCTCTTTTTGGTCAAAATGTTGGTCAAATATTTTAAAACGTTATCCGTCGATTTTTAAAAAATATCTGAAGCACAGACGTGAAATTCCCCATTTTTCCATCTCTCTTCCTTCTCTCTTCTCTTCCTTCTCTCTTCCTCTCTCTAGACGCAGGCGCCGACATCGATGAAGATACGTCGACGCTGCCCGTCGCCAAGTCCCACTGCGCCGCTGCCATACCCGACCCCGACCCCACTGTCTCCTTCTCCTTTAATTCAAGGTTAGGGTTTCATGAAATTATTTTTAATTTCTTTCAATTTGAGTATTGAATTTGTTAATTAGTGTATTGAATTAGTTTTTTTTATTGATTGTTAGTAAGTGAATGATTTAGGGTTTTTGATTTTGTTAATTAGTATTGAATTTATTTTTTATTGATTGTTAGTTTGATTGATTGTTAGTTAGTAAGTGAATGATTTAGGGTTTTTGATTTTGTTAATTAGTATTGAATTTGATTTTTATTGATTGTTAGTTTGATTGATTGTTAGTTAGTTAGTGAATGATTTAGGGTTTTTGATTTTATTTAGGATTGATTGATTGTTATAAGTTAGGATGAATTGAAATTTGATGAATTGAAGTTAGATTTAGAACTTGAACTTGAAATATGAATATAACTAATTAATTCTTGAGTTCGAATTTTATGTATAACTAATTTTAGAAATTGGATATGAACTTGAATTTAATTAGACTTGAAGTTGTTGAACTTAATTAGAACTTGAATATAACTAGTTATTCTTGGCTTAAAATTTTATATATAACTAATTTTAGAGATTATATGAACTTGAATTTAGAAATTGAACTTGAACTTAGAATTTGAATATAACTAATTTTTGGATTTGAAGTTTTTATATAACTAAGTTTAGAAATTAGATATGAACTTGAATTTAGTTAGTGAACTTGAACTTGAATATAATAACTAGTTAATTTTTGGATTTGAAGTTTATGTATAACTAATTTTAGAACTTTGATATGAACTTGAATTTAGAACTTGAACATTGAACTTAGAACTTAGAACTTGATAACTAATTCTTGATGACCTCAATGAATTAGAACTTAATAATTGAACTTTGAAGTACTTATGAAGCTCCTAATGAAGAAGCAATACACTTCTATGATCAATTAGAAGAGTCTAGTCGTCCACTATGTGAAGGGAGTCCGCATTCTACCTTGTCAGTTGTGGTTAGATTAATGAATATTAAATCAGATTGGAATGTTTTTAATGCGGCTATGGACTCAATGGTTAATCTTTTGGGTGAACTAGTTAATCCGGAATTTCACATACCTAAAAACTTCTATCAGGCAAAGCATTTGGTTTCCAAGTTAGGATTGACGTATGATAGAATTCATTGTTGTATTAATGGCTGCATGTTGTTTTACAAGACTGATAGTGAAATAGAAAATTGTAAGTTTTGTGGACATGCTCGTTATAAGAGGAATCCGGCTAAAAAGATGGTCCCAGTTAAGACGATGCATTATCTACCACTTATTCCTAGGTTAAAGAGGTTGTATGTATCGATGAGGTCTGCCCCACATATGAGATGGCATCCTGAATATAGAAGGCCGCCGGGTGTCTTGTCTTATCCATCTGATGGTGAAACATGGAAGCATTTTGATAATGTATATCCTGATTTTGCTAGTGAACTAAGAAATGTAAAATTAGGGTTGTGTGCAGATGGCTTCACACCATTCTCTAATGCTGCTTCGCCTTATTCATGTTAGCCGATATTTCTTACTCTGTATAATCATCTTTCTAAGTTGTGTTATTCCAGGTCCCCGTAATTCAAAAAGTTTGGTTGATGTCTATCTACAAACATTGATAGATGAGCTCAAACAATTGTGGTTTGAAGGCATTTTGACTTGTGATATATCAACTAAGAAAATTTTTGTTATGCATGCTTCTTTAATGTGGACTATTAATGATTTTCCTGCATACGGGATGTTGTCTGGTTGGATGACAACTGAAAAGCTAGCATGTCCGTATTGCATGGAAAATAGTAAGGCATTCACTTTAAAGGATGACAGAAAAAAAATTGGTTTGATTGTCCTCATCAGTTATTGCCAATGGACAATGAGTTTAGAACGATGAAATATGCATTTAGGAAAAATAAGGTTGAAAGTGACCCCCCACCTCCATTACTCACAGGGCATCAAATTTGGGAGAGAGTTTCTCAATTACCTAAAGTTATAGAATCTTCACCTTCTAGACTTCCTGGATATGGTGTTGAACATAATTGGACTAAACAAGGCATATTTTGGGAGTTGCCGTATTGGAAGGACAATCTGCTACGACATAATCTTGATGTGATGCACATTGAAAAAAATTATTTTGACAATTTGTTTAACACAGTGATGGATGTTAATGGTAAGACAAAAGACAATCCAAAAGCTAGAATGGACATAAAGGAATATTGTAGGAGAAAAGAGTTATGGCTGCAGGAATTACAAATAGTTAAGCCTAAAGACAACTTTTCATTCACATTGGATGAGAAACATGAAATTTATGAGTGGATTATAAATTTGAGGATGCCGGAGGGCTATGCTTCGAATTTAGGAAAGCGGGCAGATATGAATGACAAAAAATTGATAGGTATGAAATGTCATGTGTTCATGGAAACTTTAATTGCTATCGTTGTTAACCATCTACCCGAAAGGATATGGAAAGCAATCACAGAGATAAGTCTTTTTTTTAAAGATTTATGTTTTGGAAAGTTGTTGGAGAGTAGTTTAGACTGGATGGAGGAACATATTCTTGTTATTACTATTAAGTTGGAGAACATATTTCTATGTGGTTTCTTTGATATGATGGAGCATCTTCCAATTCACCTTGTACAAGAGGCCCGCCTCGAAGGTCCGATTCAAACAAGATGGATGTATCCATTTGAAATATTCACTAAGTTATATATATTCACCAAGTCTTTTATTAACATATATATACACATATACATGCAAAAAAATTGGCAGTTCCAAGCAAACAATTAAGCAAAGGGGAAAGATCGAATGATTAGTTGTTCAAGGTCATATTGGGAGAGAAATTGGTGATTTTTATTCTTATTATTTTGGTGATGATGTGTCATGTAGGAGAAACAGGCCCAATCGTAATGATGAAGGCGATATTGATCCTTTATTTCCACCGATGTCAATTTTTAATCAAAATGATTGAGGATCTAAAAAGCGTGGAAAGCGATGCTTCACTGATATGGAAATGCAATCAGCTGTGACACATATTTTGCTTAATTGTCCATAGATTCAACCATATCTCAAGTAATTGTTAAAAATATGTTATCAAATTACATACTAATAAGTGTTCATTAACTAACGAAATACTTGATTGTAAAATGATCATCTTGTTCATAAACACATAGGGTAATGAAGTCATATATATAGAATTTTCCAAATGGCTAACAAACTATGTAAGTGTGCAATCACTAAGTATTTAATAATATATTCATGTTATACTAAATTATATTACTTGAAATAACAATCATGTAGGTTTACAATGAATACTCAAGTGTCCAACATTTGCAATTAGTGAAAGAAGTAGCACTTGGACCTGAATCTCAAGTACTGAAAATGAATAAGTATTGTGTCAATGGTCTTAAATTTCAAAATGAAGAAGTTTCTAAGAACAAGAAAACAAATAATAACAGTGTCTACATACAAGGTGATGTTGATGGTACTGGCCAAACTATTGAATATTATGGTGTTATTCAAGAGATTATTGAAGTGAGATATTCAGGTTGGCCTAAGAAGAAGATTGTATGGTTTCGATGTGAGTGATTTGACCCATCACATAGAAGCACAAAGGTGGACCATCAACATAATATTTTTGAAGTTAATCACACCAGGATATACATAAGTTATGATCCTTTTATTAGTGCACAAAATGTTAAACAAATGTATTACGTTCCATATCCATTGCGTAGAGACAAAGCTGATTGGTAGGTTGTTATAAAAAGAAAGCTTGTGGGAAGAATTGAAATTAACAATGTCTTAGATATGGCGTATCAAAATGATGTTGCAATTGTTCATCAACAAGTTGATATTGAATTGGAAACCACACTACAACATGCTCAACACTTATTAGAAGAAGTATCTGATGATACTGAATGTTGAGGAAGAAATATCCGAGAATGAGGAAAATGAATCATTTGATGACGAAGAATGGGACGATAATAAAAATGAAATAACTGAGGAGGAAGAATGGGAGAATGGTGGAATTGAAACAATCGAGGAGGAATAGTAGTAGAATGAAAGCTAGTATATGTAAGTTAGTTTATTTTGCTAATTTTATTTAATTTATGATTTTTATATATTATACATGTAAATTTGCATACAGATGTCATCAGGCGGTGATGGTGATAGACATCGCGAACATCTTGGAGTTAGCCAGACTAATAAGGCTAAAAAGAAGAAGTCAGCTAGGAGACCCATTGATCCTTAGGATATTCCAGGATCTATTTCTTCTGCGCTAGAGCGTATCAGTCATGATACTAATTTATTTGCTGTTCTGTTTGGTACGGCGGATCCTCGGCAATATTATCCTAATTACCATCGACAAGTCGGTGCTTTCTCTACTTCACAGGCATTGCCTCCACGGTGCTATGAGGACCTACCTTTGCAGGCTATTTGTCGACCACAACCCTTATCGACAGGTAGGATATCGAATGTTACTCCATCTCCCATAGGTACATCTCCTCAGTTATCTTCCATGCGGATTGGAGATTCTAGTAGCGAGTAGTCGGATGCTATGGCCGGTACGCCTCCATTGACTCAACATTTTGTGCATCCTAGTGTATCGCCTTCATCTACAGCTGTAATTAGTGCTACACCAGATGTTGTGATGCCTGCTCTAGCTCCTGGTCAGAAGGACAGACTTGGTGGAGTCATGATTGAGCCGTATAGATCATTGTAAGTTTGTTTTGTTATCTATTTGTTAGTTTATATTATTTATTTCTTATACTTTAATATATTATTCATGAACTAACATATTTATTATGTGTTTTACAGGTGGCATCCTGCAAGGAATGCTGCCCGGGCTTTAAAAGACTGTGTTAGAAGACTTTACACACAGGCTTATCACTCTTGGAGCGAGATTCCAAATAGTATACGCCAGGCGATGTTTAATGAATTTAAGGTATGTATTTTTTAGTTAAGTTTAATAATATTAGTATACTTTACTTTTTTTTTACTATCGATCTAATTAACTCTATTCAATTTTTTTCCAGACTATGTGTACTTGGGAGTCAAGGTACAATTTGGTCATTGCGACCACATTTGAGAGGAGGGCATCCGCGAGATTGTCTAGCTGGCTAAATAAAGTTTGGGATACTAATTAATGTCCGGCTTGGATGTTGCCTCATGTTTTTGATGATTTGCGTGCATATTATAACACAGAAAAGTTTAAGGCAATTTTTGAACAAGCCAGAAAGGCTAGAGACAGTCTTAAGGGTGGCTCGTTGCACACCGGAGGTGCAAAGACAGTTGAAACAATTACAAGAGAGATGGTAAGTTCTAATTCAAACTTTTAAATAAATAATTAATTGATTCATATATATCGATATAAATTTTAGTTTTTATTTATAGGAAAAAGAAATGGGGCGCACTCTCATTGAACCAGAGGTTTCCAAGAAGACTCATGTGAAGAAGAAAGAAAATGAGTCGGATCCAGATGTGTGGGTCGAGGAAAGGATCGAACGAACCTTTGTAAGTTATTTAATATAAATAATATATATTAATAGTGAATATATTTATGATAGGTATATATATTGATGTCAATTTTTATATTTAATATGCAGAATGAGTTTCATCAGTACGTCACTGAGAATCTGGATAGTTCAGTCCAAATAACACCTGAACTGTCCACCCAAATTTGGACAGAGAATGTGGTAGGAGGGACACACAAGGGTAGAGTCTATGGTTGAGGCTCTCGAAACGATGTAAGAAAACTCCAGTCAGGCTAAGAAGGTATTGGATCATCACGTCAAATCGAGGTACTTGACGGTGTTCAGATTGCTGTTATGTTGGCTCAAATAGCACAACTTACATCAACATTGATAGATTCGGAGCGAAGAAGAGTAGCTGAACAACAAAGCATGAGTGCGACTGTTCAGCAAATCAAAGAACAAGTGCTGAAACCTACTATTTCGGCTCCCGAGGACACCGACGACGACAGTGAGGAGGAGGATGATGATTTTGTAGATGCCACTCCCTAGTTTAGGTCTCTTTTGAAACACATTTTGAAACACTTTATAAGTTTTTGTATTGTGATTTGTTTAGTTTTGAAGATTGATTTAAGTTTGATGTTGTATATGTTGTGTGTTTACATTATATTGTTTGTTGGGCTGGTTGAATATGAATTGAATTGATTGATTTGTATTTGCAGGTGAGCAGCATAAAACTGTCAGTTTGTGCTGTAAAAAAATTGCAGAAAAAAGTGACGGACATAGTGGTTTTATCCGTCGCTTTTTTGCATTATTTTTTTCAAATAAACCCAGAAAAGCGACGGACAGGGTCCTTTAATCCGTCTCTTTTTTAGGTATTTTTAAAAATTAAATTCCCGAAAAGCGACGGACAATGTCCTTTTAGTTCGTCACTTTTCTAAGATTTTTAAAATATTAATTTACTGAAAAGCGACGGACTGCGTCGCTTAGGAAATAAAAAATAAATGAAATTATAGAAGAAGTGATGCAGTCCGTCGCTTTTGTTAAAAAAAAATTCCTGAAAAAAATAATCAAAAAGCGTCGAATATGACTGCATCATTTTTCCGTCGATTTTGACCAAAAAAGCGATGTAATCCGTCGCTTTTGGCAGTTTTTTAGTAGTGAATATTAGTCATCACTTACGAACAACGCACAATTTCACAATTCTCAAGATATACGGTGATGTTAAGTCAATGGTTCTCTTATGGAACCCAATTCAATGGTCCTCTCATGGAACTCAAACTCAAACTGTTAGCATACCGGAATGTGGTACCCAATCCAATGTTTATGCTGTAACGTGGCAACCGATCCTAGTTAGTGTGTCGGAACGTAACACCCGATCCATTCAACAAGCCATAATCATAATCACAATGTACATTCTCACAATCATACAACCAATTTATGATTTCATGGCATACAATTATTCAATCAACATTATTTACAAGTAGTGTGATCAATAACGCAACATTCGCATACATACATGCATCATAATGCAGTAGTAATTGCAAACATATATCCACCAACATGAAATCACAACCATCACCTACCTCGAATCCAAGCTTGAATCCCCTAAAGCACTTGAATCTTCACTTTCTAGATTATTTTCACTTGTTCTAGGTCTACAACAATTAATATACGCAAGGATCAACAATCAAATGTCTAATTATCCGGATTATAACAAACTCAATAACCTAAGACCAAACCAATGATCCCAATATCCCATATTAGGGCTTTTTCCACCATAATTTCCAGATCAAAACCTTCCCCATCGATAATTACCCATGAATTTACATTGTACGGATCGAATAACGGATTCGGGGAGTGAAAACCTTACCTTAAGCCTTAAGAATGGTGAAAAATGGCCAAGAACTCGCCTGTGGTCGTCTCCTAGCTCTCAAAGTCGAAAATTACAGAATAAAAAGTTTTTGAGATTTTATTTCTGACTTAAGTCGCGTCTGTCCCGCCACAACGGTACTCACCTCGCTACAGCGGCCCCGCCCTGGAGGCACAAATTCCCGCCATAGCGGCTTGCACGGAACAATGAGCAAATTCAATAATTCCAATACCCTCATTTCACAACACAGCTTCAACCAACGACACTCAGGAACTACCCGTTCACGCTAAGATCAGTTTTGGGAGTTCTACTCACCCGAATTCAATTCCGTAAAGTCGTACGGGTTCCGTAACGTCTCAGCTCTCTACTCATGTGATCAAAATAATAATTAGATCACCCAATTGTTACCAGATTTCCCTAGACCTTATTGACTTCGATTTCATCCAAATCTGGACTAGGTTGGGAAATCCTAAGTTACTACCAAAAGTTTTCTGACCCCAATTCTTTCCACATTGGCTTTTCCCTAACGACGGAATCAGGTCGTTACATTAACATATTTCATTTTTAACCTATAATTTTACCTATAAATATATATATATATAACAATTAGATTAGAATTTTTTTTTTATGTGAACACATGATATTCATCTATTTAATTTGTACAAACACCAAATTAAATTTACCAAATAGGAGTAGGATCTCTAATATGCCCACATTTGGGAGAGTGGATCTTTTAGTCCATTTTAGTGATAGTATCTTTTGGACAAAATCAATAACCTATTCATATGTATATTACTCAATATGTTTGACTCGTACAAATTTAACTCAATTAACCTATCCAATTTACATTTTTATCCATATGTATTATTTTTATATTTAAAATTTTCTTATTAAAAACTCAGATTCCGTCATTAAACTCAAAAGATAAAATTTATATTGTTAAAATAATTGAATTTTTACCTATTATGGTAGTAAATTCATCAAATGTTAACTATAACTTGATAAAAATATATTTTAATAACAATAAAACAATTAAGCTTTATCCAATACAATGATAAAGTCCTCTATAATTTCTCTCCATGTAATGGCACCATGAGAGATACTCCCTCCTCCGTTTCTTTTGAGCTGTTAAAGTTTCTCTTTTTTAGAACTAAACAATAAGAATTTTGATCAATATTTTATAAAGTATTTTTTTATCATATTGATACGTAAAAAATTGTAATTTATAATATTTTTCGTATTGTTTTTGAATGTCTAAATTTTTAATTTAGAAGTATGTGCAACATGAAAACTAAAAAGGAACGGAGAGAGTAATGATAGTTATGATTGATTGATTTTGGTAACATATTTACAATTTTTTTTAAAAAAATCATAACAACGATTCTCCGACATGTCGTCCAAAATACTTTACACAATAAATGCTTCGAACTGTATATAGCGGAAGAACTTGTGGGAATTTTAACAGAAGAACTTGCACATATATATGTAGCAAACTAATAATTGAATATTATTATTATTATTATTATTATTAAAATATTGGTGTAAATTAAAAATAATTTATTAAGGTTTACATTTAAATAAGCTTAAGATACCTTTTTAAAAATTTTATGTGTAGATATTTTTATTTATTTCTAATTTGATGATGGACTTTTGTTGTTGCCCTCCTTAATGAGGATTCAATTCTATTGCGGTAAATATGTTTTAAAAATTCGTAAACTTCAAATCTTCAATCTGTTTTTATGAATTTGGATACGGTTCCACGTCTATTTTTTCTTTCTAGATAATTCGAATGGGATATATTCTATGAGATGATGAGACAAACTTATCTAAAACAAAAAGACATCTCTATCGCAGGGCATATGTCTCACATATAGAAAAAGAGTGATTTGATATATTTGTCACATATATTATATAGTAATATTTTGGTGCGTGGCAATTTGTTTATCCACGTACTGTGCATTCTACAGAATTAAATCAAATAGAAAATAACAAAAATAATTAGGCAAAGACAATGGCCACCTTCCTAATTCGTTTTCTTTGTAAATTGCAAATAAAGACAGCTTATCCTTCTAACTGTTACCCAAGGAGACAACAATAAATAATCTTTCAATTCATAAATAAATATGCTATTTTCTCATCAATTATTTTGATTCATTTCTAGCCTTTAACTTATTTTCCAATTATTTCACCTATTATTTGTAAAAAACAAGTACTAAATTCGTGATAGAAAATTCCAATTATACAATATTCTGATTTTCATCAATAATAAACTAAGGGCTATATGACAGAAGTATAAAACTTGAGGCATGTTATGTCATTAACATGAAAATTTTCAAGAAGTGGATAACATTAAGCACTATATTAGGCAATGGTCTTCTCAATTAATTTTTATTTCATTTTTTGGTAGCAATTAATGAGCAATTCATGATGCATGTTCTAATACAAAAAGGTACATTAGAAAAGTGAACATTAAGATGGTAGTGTTATGTGATAATTAGGGGTATTAAATGAGCGTGTTTTCAATAAGTAATCAAAATAAATTGAGTTAATAAATATGATTGTGTTGACTTGGGCAAGTTGGGTGGATCCTATTTTCATTGGCACTCCTAATTGTGATCACGAAAGAATGTTATGTGAGTGTGATGGTATTGTAATTAGGAGTGTCAAATAGATAGGGGTTGGAAATTTAAACGAGTCAAAATAAAATGAGTTATATTAATAAATATGTGGGTTAACACATTAACTAGGATAATTGTCACCCCTAATGTGATAGTAAAATTTGGACCCCATATCCTCCCATTAGAGTTTCTCTTCATTGTGCAAGTACTAGTTTGGATGAGTGACAATTATCCTATTTAAAATTTTAAAGATGTAGATTTTGTTCATTTAATACACATTCTAACTATAGTTAAAGCAAATAGATTTTGAAAAGGAAATTACAACTTTGGCTAGAAAAATCTCATGCTAAAGTTGCTAACCATTGATTAAAGGTATGAAGAGTCATATATAAAGTCTACATAATTTAATTTTTCCCCATCCAACACTTTTTTTAAGTGTGTGCTTTTTAGAGAACTTTTTATTTATTAGTTTGCTCTAAAATGAATATTTTGTCACTAGTAATTTCAACAAAACAAGTTAATTCCTATGTGATTCTGCATTTTCCACTTGTATAAAGAAACTAAGAAATATGAGTGTATCTAATTGGACAAAACGAGAATACAAAATAATTGTTAACGTATTTGACAATATAAGAAAAGATGCTGGCATTTAAAAAAATAAACTCATCCACACATCACTTTCTAGTTTCTAATAATAGAATAATAAATATCTTCTTAAATAGTCAGAATACTTATCCATTTCTATATAATTTGAGTGTTCAATTGTAATGTTGTTTATCAACAATTTTAACAAGTCTTTATCATAATTAATGGAAAGAAATTGTATTAGAGATGAACCGGGAATCAATGAAGTTCTTAGAAGTAGTTATTTCTTGTTATATTGTCCACTAGCCATGAAGTTTTTCTTTTACTATATATGTATATATATATCACTTTAAAAAAAATACTAATATATATATATATTACCTGATGTGGACACGATTAGGTTACTTTTTAAAAGTGATAAAATTAGTTTATAAAAATATGACTCATCAATTTATTTATATTTGGGCATAGTTTTGACTGACCCATTCAACCAGTTCAAGTTTGAGTGGGTAATTTTGACCCATCTATTTCAAGTCCTCTAAAAGTTAGATATATATATATAGTTTAAATTGATTTTGAGAAAATTTTGTCAAAATATTTTCATAAGATTATTTGTGTATAGGAAAACTTATGTAACTTCGTTCATCAAGGTTACCAATTCATAGCTGAAGCATGTACTACCTATACACTTTGGTTGTATATATTGTGTATGAATATGTATATACTATGTATACTATATGTTTATTAAGTACAAAATATATACTATTTATACATTGTGTATATATTTTGTAAATTAGATGATCAAATGACATTGAATTATAATTTTTATGCATTTGTATGATGTGTTATAACTTATATACCATCATAATATAGAATTTTCTTTCATAAAAAACAAACAAAGAAATTAAAATTTAGTAATCATTAGGCGCTGGATTAAGTTATGATCTACTTTTTAGTTCAATTTATTTCAGCCCAAGAATAATTTTAACCCGCCCCTTTATAAACGTAACCAATTTTAACATGTCTAAATTTAGAAAGAGATTGATTTTTGTCTACGTGATTCCCTCTTCAGTTGTCTTGCTGTTATTATATTGATTTCATTAAAACAATACACTCTTATATTAAATAATAATTAAATATTTATATCCTTGTTTGAGGACTTTATCAAGTAATTACAGGCTTTGAAATATTCAAAATATACTCACTTTTACTTCAATATCTTATTAAAATACATAACCCCTTTTTCTTTTGTCCATTAAAGCCATGACATATATTTATATTATTTATATAGAGAGAAGAAGGAGGAGGAAAAGAGAAAATATTAGATGTACAAGTAAATAGGTTCCAAAATGATAATCACCTTGAGGATGGTGAATGTGATGATTACAAATTAAAGTATTATTTTTCACTTAATATTATATAGTTTGAATTTAATACGTATAATTGCACGTTTTGGTTCTTTTATAAAGGAGCTTTTTGAGTATGTTTTTAGAATTTAGATTTGATGCTTTGACTTTTGGAGTCTCCCAGAGAAACTTCTCTTTTTGGAAGGAAAGGTAAGTCACCCCACTCACATGGTCTGTTTCTTGACTTATCATAAATCATCTCCTCCTTAAAGCCTTAAAAAGATAATACAAAAGATTCCCACAATTACTTGGACCCATCCTTCCTTCAATCTATTCATCATTAGCCTTCCCCTTTCCACTTTCTTTTTTCTCATTAATCATAATATATAACTATTTCCACATATTTTATACTATTTTTCATAAAACTAAATGCTCTATATACATAAATATTTGAAGAATAAGAAGAAAAAAAACTCCCCATTAATATATTCCTCACTCTTTTTTTGTTTTAAATTGGTGGTAGTCTAGTAGGTTTTCTTTCGTCCTTAATTAGAGGTTTCTAATTTCAGCTAGCTAGCTGATATATTAGACAAAGACTGGATTTAGTTATAGTCCATTGTGGATATCGAGAAATAATTGTGTAGTATTTGAACTTATTGATCCTACTAATTTTAGTTCGCAGTTAATTATGCAATATTCTCTTTAGGCTGATTTTGTTTCTATTTGTAAAAGTTGTGCAAATATCCCTTAGAACTACAAGAAATTAAGACTATCGTCTATGCAAATAAAAAATTTAGTTTGCTCAAGAGTGATCTTTAAATCATTGTCTAAAAGATTGAGAAGTTGTAAAAAAAAATTTTAAAAAATAGAGGGTCATGTACTAAACAACTAACCAAAGGGACAATCGATGAAAACTTCTATTCAAATTCACATTATAAAACCCATGTAAGGGTGAAGCACATATATTTCTCCATTCCCAAACGCTCAGACTCAAAATCTCTAGTTAAAGATAGAGATATTTCATTCATCCCATCACATCTCTCGAGAATCGCCCCTCTCTTCACACATCCTTCCTAGCTAGCAAAGCATATGTCTCCATTCAAAAGAAGCTGCTTTTTTTAGGTTGTAAATAAAACACACTAGTACACTCTTTTGTGTTTTATCTTTTATTCTTTTTCAAGTGTGTGTGACATGTTACCACTTATGAATCCTATTTTATTTTTTCTTTCTGATTGTTACTTTTTGTTTGTTTTTCATCCTGGGAATGCTCCATCGCACAGAATTCCCATAGCTTTATGCTCCCAAGTGGTGACAAATCCCACTAGACACCTTAGAGTATCAACAAACAAACACAAAATTTCAAAGATGTGTAATGTAAACTTGTCAAGCACCATATTATTATGATTCCACACACATCAACAAAAAAAAAGAAAAAAGGCTCTTTGGTGGTGAAAAATGCCCAATACTTTTTAGGGTATTTTGTCTTTGGTGAGAGATATATAGATCCCACTACCCCATGGGTCATGAGGCACATGGAGACTAAAAAGGTCCTCTTCTCACAAAAGGCTAACACATCAACACCCAAAAAGAAAAAGAGAGAGAAAAAGGGTAATTGAAAAGAAAGAAAAAGGAGAGAGCACACCATGCTCCCTGTCTTAATATGTAATTGTACTTCACTCTTTTTTTTTTCTTTTTTTTTTTAGTTTTCCTCTTTGGAGAAGAATAAAGTAATCTTAGATTATTTTTTCTTGTCCCTCTCTTATTTTCCTTTTCCCCTTGTGGGTCAGGTTGAGGGCCAGGACGATTCTTAATATTTTCGACACAAAACATATATATTATATTATGTGTTCCGTGCTAATAATTTTAAAAGTTAAATTTATTAGATTTAAATCATAAATTTTTCTCCATAAGAGAAGGAGAGAGAAGAGTTAGTTAATATGTGAAGCCTCAACGAAACAATAATTTTATGAAAATGTAACTATCTATACCATTTTATTATGTCGGCGATGTCGATGGAGAAGAATAACTTGTTTGTTCAAACTTTCAATATATGTCTATTTTGAAAAAATAATTGTTTTATCAAAAATGCTTTTCAGGAAGATATTTTTGGAGACGAACAATTTGTGTTATTGTCTAATCAATTTGAAAAGTGCATTATTATCATTATTAGAGCAATAATTTGTACTTAAAACAAGTGCTTTAGAAATATTTCTGAAGAAAGATTGCTATTATCAATTTGTAAAAATAATTTCTACTATTATTCAAAAAAATAAAACAATACTCCAAAAACCAAATATCTCAACAATCTAAAATAAGCACCTTTTTAGTTTAAAATTCGTAGAAGCTTGGTCAAATAAAAAGGGATTAACTTTTGGTTGCAAGCTGTGACAAACTTTAGCCTTAGAGACCTAACACAACTAGAGCTTGTTTTAGTATGTCACTTTCTTTAGTTGGCTTATGTCCATTAAGTCTACAAATTCAAAAAGGCTCTTTCTTCCTTGCTTGCACCTCAAGTGGTTTCACCATTTCCTCACAAGTGACTACCTAATATGGAGCAAGTGGTCTACTATGATCCACTTCTATTACAACTTCTTTTCCTTTTTGACCTTGTTTTTTCCTCTTTTCCCCATTCTTGAATTATTAAGTCTAGACGCACGCGGAGCTAGCAAGTTATCTAAGGGTACAATTGAATTCAATAACTTTAAGCGGGATTTTGTATTTGTATTAAGAAATTCACAAAAATGTGTAAACAAACAACAAAAAAGTGTACAAGTTCTTAAGAAATTCGTATGAGAATTTGAAAAACAATAAAAAAGTGTTGATTTTTTTCCACTCCAAATTACCCACAAAAAGTCAAAAACAACTATAATTTTTCAAATCTCACGATAAAACATGGTCAAACGCCCACGGAGTGTTTCAAAGTTGGTCGTAAAAAGACCTAGATAAGTTAACCTAATAGTAATTAAAAAAAGAAAGAAAAGGAAACTGTGTTATGTTTAACTGAAAATGCCATCTGTAGATAATCCATTGGAATGCCAGGGAGAAATTAAGGAGATTGATTAATAGTGACTTAATTAGGTGACAGTGGGATCCCCTAATTTGATGCATATATTTCTCTAGAAACAAAAGCGCCTTATGATTTGAAGTAACCTAAACACTAAGCAAAGTGATATGACATGTTAACGGATTGACACAACACAATCATCTAATATGTGGTAGAATTAATAGATGCTTATCTTTCCCCACTTAATTAGAAATATCATGTTCGAGCATTGAGAATAGAGAAAAGCTTTTTTCATAAATGTATCATAGATGACACGAGTCAAAATTAATTGAGTCGATAAATTTTGAATATCAGATAATTAAACTATAAAGGAAAGATAAAGGAATAATTATAATCCCAAGAACGAGATGGGTACAATCTACGATATAGACCTCCATCAAGAGGTATCTTAAGTCGGAATGTTTACGTACTTCTAATTGTTGTCAGTGGTGGATGTATAATCGGCTAATAAAAAAATTATCTTATAACGTTAAATTTCAAGGAGGAAGGTTGAAATGTACAAGTATAGGTTAATGTTTTGCTTTATGAATGATGACCTTTGAAGGTGACCTACGAATGCGGTATACGATAGTAGTTTATGCTAGTTTCTTATTTTGTGCCTTCGTTATGACTTTCGGCACTTTTCTCATAATATAATTTAAAGTTTAATCGAAACTAATTATAATCCGGAAGTTTGAAATTATTCTCCACTAACTTTAATATAGTTTCACAGATTTCTCTAGAAATTAAAGGAAGGATGATTTGTGATGATTGCTTGAATTATTTTGGTACCAAATTTATAAAAATAAAAATTAGAAAATACATAGTACTAACTACTAACAAAGATATAACTCTAAGTAGTGGGATTCAAGAATCAAGATGATGTGGGCTAGTCCTCAAAGATATAACTCCAACTAGTGGGTTCTCTTTTCAAACAAAAGTGAAGAATTGGGCCTATAACCGCATGGCCCAGTAATAAATCAAAGTCCATGTGCCAACGGAAAATAGGCCCGGTGAGTCTGAAAATGACGTTGCGAGAGCGGATTCTTGAGGGAAGTTATTTTTCTTACTTTTACGGATAATGTTTTTCACTAAAATAATCGCATGTATGTGTAATATATCGATATTGTATACATAATCAATAAAAAAAAGTCGGAAGCCCATCTAGCACTAGTAACACTTTCATCTCCTGGGCCATGTTTTTTTTTGTTTGGGCTTCTTTCTCATTATGGGCTCTAACTATTTCAACTCGATTCCTTCAATGCTTATTGAGCCTTAATTTTTGTAAAAATTTAATGGTGTGCAGTGACTATATGGCACATCCATTTAATCTTATAGTATTTAAAAAGTAATAATTTATATCTAGTTATAATAAATTTTAGATAAACTTGTGATTACCATATAGTTGTTATTCATTGATCTCGAATTTGAATTGGTTTTGTTTTGCTTTAATCAAATAGTAAGTTCATGGTAGCTGAAAAGCTATAAAATAGATGGTGTTATTGGAATAGCTTCCGATAGAATTCACAACTTTAGTAAAAAAATAATACCCGAAGTTGGTTTTGACAAATTACAAACTTCAGGAAAAAATTGTCTGGTGTTGGCTTTACTTCCGATAAAAATGGTCACTTCATGCGCGACTTTTCGCAACTTCAATCACATAGAAATGAGTAAATTCACAAAATTTTGAACTTCGGTTACAAATTAAATGACGGCCTCAAAATTAGATACTTGTGCACTTCATCCTTAATTTTGTTTAAGAGAAATTTGTCCAGGATATTTTACACAAATAACCGATCGGGTTTTATATTTATTTTTCTTATTTACTATACATAAATTATACATGATAGATAATATACATAAATTATACATTGGCATATATATTTTATATCTGAAGTTTACGTAAGTTGTATATCCCCCAATTATCATATATATATATAAAAGGGAAACTTAGGCCAGCCTACGTGGCGCCACCACAAACTAGAATTCTATTTTAATTTATTTATTTACAAAACTAGCCTTCCCCTTTCATGAAAAGTTGTGACTTTTATGAAACGTTGCGACTTTAATGAAGAGTTGCAACTTTTATGAAAAGTTGTGACCTTTATGAAAAGTTGTGACTTTTATGAAAAGTTGCAACCTTTCCGATAAGGCACAATAATCATTTGTTCACATTACCCTTTGTTGTCTATAAATAGAGAAATTTTCTCTCATTTTAAAATAACAAAAATTCTGAACCTATTCTTCTTCTTCTTCACATTTAAATATTTGTGTACTTTGCTTATGTTGAGTGGCTCACCAACACCATTGCTTATGTTACACATCCTGGTATGTATTTTTACAGTCATTAATTTATGCTTATGTTATTAAGGATAAATGATAACATGTAATATTTTTTATTTTTCTTTACATTATTAATGTTTGTTACTACTTAATCTTGTATGTAAGATAATAATGTGTTGTAGTTTTAATGATGAGTTGTGACTTTTATGAAAAGCTGTGACTTTTATTAAATGTTGTGACTTTTATGAAAAGCTGTGACTTTCATGAAAAGTTGTGACTTTTATGAAAAGTTGCGACTTTTGTGAAGAGTTGCGACTTTTATGAAATTTTGTAACCTTTCTGAAGGGTTGTATCTAATCCAAAGAGTTGTGACCTTACCGATAAGACACAACAAGCATTTGTTTACACTACCCTTTGTTGTTTATAAATAGAGGAATTTCCTCTCATTTTAAAACAACGAAAATTTTGAACTACTTCTTCTTCTTCTGGAAGATTAAATATTTGTGTACTTTGCTCCTGTTGAATGACTCACTGACACCATTGTTTTTGTATCAATACACCGGTGAATAGAATCGTTCTATCCTTAGATGATCTATTCCTTTAAATCTCGGGTACTAGAGGAGAATAATTTCCTTAAGGGGACAATGTGCATTTAGTGAACTTGATTTTTTTCATTCTGTTTCATTCTATTGTTACAGATCCTGGTATGTTTTGACATTCATTAATTTATGCTTATATTATTAATTGTTATTTTTGAGGATATGCTTCAAAATTTGTTGTTTATGTTTCTGCAAAATTATTGTTATAAGTATTTGTTAGTACAAATTAAATAACAAACATTAATTGAGTATTCAAGCAAGTTTTCTCTACTGGAATTGTTGAAGGTACAATTAAAAAAGCCCTTACAAATCCTTAATTTCTTCATCAACAATGTCATTCCTTCACTTACAAGGATGAAATTTTGTGTTCTTTAGAAAATCCTTTGAGAGTTAATAACTTTGCATGCCCATATTTTTTTGTTTTTATGTTGTTGTAATCGATTTTTACTAAATTTTATCAGTGGATATTATGAGTACTTTAAAGATTGAAAGTTGATTGAACTGTTAGTCAATTTTTTGAGGTATGTTATTTCAAAAATGAGAACTTTTCTGGTTAAATGATTTGTTATCATCATTGGATATCTCATAGTTTACTCCCTTTAATGTATGTTTTTTCTCGCTGTTTTGTCGTCTCCTTAAAATTGTATTGATTATTTTTCGTTTGGTATGTATATGATCTCACTTGGACAAAGATTTCATCCTTTCAATGTTTTTCTTTTTTTCCTTCTCATTCAGATCTTCTAAATTTTTTTGGTGTGAGTGATGACTATTTACGACAAGCTTAATTTGAAGGATATGAAACAAAATCTGCTCTAAATAAAATTAATATCTTAAGCTACAAAAGATATGTCTATTAACATAGATTTGTTGTCCTTCATGTCCCAAGTCATTGTTGAGCATTTGAGTTATCTAGGTTAGACTCATTTTTAATTTTTTAATGTTCGAGAATATT
>JAJOOR010014387.1:0-26277 GCA_036250505.1 Solanum acaule | reverse complement strand
CATCCTTATCATTGAATTAAATGACTGCTTACCATCAACTATCTTGAATGTCAAATCTATTTCCTGGACTTGCAAGATCGAGGGTCCTTCAATACTACCGCAATAGTCTTAATACCATGAAACTCTTATTACAACAACATCAGTTTGGTATGGAATCTTGCCAGCAATTAAATCGATTTATAGTGCTTTAGCAGCCGCAAATTTACAGACTCAAATCAAAATTTCAACCCGAAATGCTGCTTCCGTTATTGTTGACCCTGTTCCACCTTCCAAAGTCTTTTTCAATCAGCCAATAAGCTCTGTCCTTTCAAAATTATTGTAATTTTGGTCAAGAACGCAGTCACCTATGATGATGAATTTGTACCCTTGTTATGTGTTATTTCGATGACATCTATTATATCATTAATTAAATTGTGTTCCTCTCAATGATGTTGGATTATGTTTCTCCATTTGTATATTTCAACTTCAGCTTTCAGGCATGGCAGAAAGACTCTATCAAAAAAGTCGCCTTGAGTAGAGAAGAATGAACTTGTAAAGTCCAGATAGTAGATAAAATATATTCCTTATTTCTACCTTTGCTGGTTATATTGAGATTTTATTATTTAAATTAGGCTATTTGGTGCTTTTTATCTTGAGGTTTTCTCTAATTATTCAAAGCATAAATTGTGTGAATAGAACATACTAATTTATCAATTGTTTATTATCTACCGAGTCATTTCCACTTCTTTTGAATTGAGAACACTTACTTACGATCATAATTAATCCATTAACTAATGTCCACCTATCATTTTTTATTTGGTTGCCACTGAAATAGGTACTACTATTTTATGTGTGTGAACCCACAAAGTTCATTCTGGCGGAAAAACCATATTCTTCTTATATTAGAAAGGCATAAATCATAAACATGACCCTTAATTTGGTGTCAGCCGACAATTATGACCTTTAACTTTGGGTGTGCACAAGTAGACACTTAAACTTGTATGAAATTGAACAAATGAACACATTCGTCCTATATGGCAGCCTACATGGAAATTTTGTGTCCTACATGGTGTCCTACATGTATTATGCCATGTAGGACATGTGTGTCTACTTGTTCAATTGTATACAAGTTTAAGTGTCTACTTGTGCGCAATCAAAGTTAGAGGGCATAGTTGTCCGTTGAAGCCAAGTTAAGGGTCATGTTTATGTATTATTGACTTGTTTCAAGATGCCTGTTTCATCACTTCTAAGGATATTTTTGTCTTTTTAGTGCTCAATTATAGCTTCGTGTCTTTTTTATGTGTCTTCAACATGCACATCATTGTTTACGTGTTCATCTTCTAAGTTTTAACTTCATAGCTTTATGCTCACCAAAATTTTCACCGTTCTCCTGCATTCATTTCAAGTAAGCTTCTTTGTATTGTTTCTTTGATTTTTTGATCATCTGTGTTTTCGTCAACATTTAAAGTACATCAAAAAATATTCTCCAATTTCATCTTTTGTTCTTATATTAGAAATGGCTTGTTTCAACATGCCTTTTTCATCACTTCTAAGGATATTTTTAACTTTTTAGTGCTCAAATATAGCTACGTGTTTTAGTTATGTGCCTTCAACATACAAGTCATTGTTTACGTGTTCATCTTCCAAGTTTTAACTTCATAGCTTTATGCTCACAAAAAATTTCTCTGTTCTCCAGCATTCATTTCAGGTAAGTTTCTTCGTATTGTTTCTTTGATTTTTTGTATCATCTTTGTTTTCGTCAAAATTGAAAGTACATGAAAAAATGTTCCCTAATTTCATCTTTTGTTCTTATATTAGAGATAACTTGTTTCAACGTGCATGTTTCATCACTTCTAAGGATATGTTTGGTCTTTTTAGTTCTCAAATATAGCTACATGTCTTGTTTATGCGTCTTCAACATACACATCATTTTTTATGTTTCATCTTTCATGTTTTAACTTCATAGCTTTATGCTCACCAAAATTTTCTCTGTTTTCCAGCATTCATTTTAGGTAAGCTTCTTCATATTGTTTCTTTGATTTTTTGTATCATCTCTATTTTCGTAAAAATTGAAAGTACATTAAAAAATGTTCTCCAATTTCATCTTTTGTTGACCAAATTTGATATGGATGTGTTAATATTTCCTTCTATTTTCATTTGGTTTTGTTGTTGATGTTCAATTTTTCTTTTGCTTTTCAAATAATTTCAATCGTTATGCCTTCAATTTTCGTTTTATTCTTCTATTTTTCGTTGGAATCAAACTTTGGAATATTTCAGATTTTGTTTTTGTTTTCTCACATGCAGTAACTAATTTGGTCTTCTTTTATCATAAATCTTTTGAACTTGTGTCTATTCATTTTCATAAATAGGTTTTCCGTCTCAATCAATTTTCTGGGTACCTTACGCTTAATTATAGTAACACTTTACACTCGTGTCCTTGAGCAGAGAAGAATGAACTTGGAAAGTCAAGATAGTAGTTATTACTTATTTCTACCTTTGCTGGTTATATTGAGGTTTCATTATTTCAATTAGGCTATTTGGTGCTTTTTATCTTGAGGTTTTCTCTAATTATTCAAAGCATAATTTGTGTGAATTGAACATACGGATTTATCAATTTCTCATTATTTTCCCCTTCTTTTGAATTGAGAACACTTAATTGCAACCATCATTAATCCAATAACTAATGTCCACCTATAATTTTTTCTTTGGTTGCCAGTGAAATAGGCACTACCATTTTATGTGTGTGAACCCAAAAAGTTAATTCTGGCAAAAAATTCATATTATTCTTATATTAGAAATGACTTGTTTCAACATGCTTGTTTCATCACTTCTATGGATTTTTTTTTCTTTTTAGTGCTCAAATATTGCTATGTGTCTTGTTTATGTGTCTTCAACATACACATCATTGTTTACGTGTTCATCTTCCATGTTTTCACTTCATAGCTTTATGCTCACTAAAAAATTTTCTGTTCTCCAGCGTTTATTTCAGGTAAGCTTCTTTAATTTTTTCTATCATCTCTGTTTTCGTCAAAATTGAAAGTCCATTAAAGAATGTTCCCCAATTTCATCTTTTGTTCTTATATTAGAAATGACTTGTTTCAACATGCCTGCTTCATCACTTCTAAGGATATTTTTGTCTTTTTAGTACTCAAATATAGCTACTTGTATTGTTTATGTGTCTTCAACATACACATCATTCTTTACGTGTTCATCTTCCAAGTTTTAACTTCATAGCTTTATGCTCACCAAAATTTTTTCTGTTCTCCAGCATTCATTTCATGTAAACTTCTTAGTATTGTTTCTTTGATTTTTTGTATTATACCTGTTTTCGTCAAAATTGAAAGTACATTAAAAATGTTCCCCAATTTCATCTTTTGTTAACCAAATTTGATTTGGATGTGTTAATATTTCCTTCTATTTTCATTTGGGTTTATTGTTAATGTTCAATTTTTCTTGTGCTTTTCAAATAATTTCAATCGTTATGCCTTCAATTTTCGTTTTGTTCTTGTTTTTTCGTTGGAATCAAACTTTGGGATATTTCAGATTTTATTTTTGTTTTCTCACATGCAGTAACTAATTTGATCTTCTTTCATCATAAATTTTTTGAACTTTTATCTATTCATTTTCATAAATAGGTTTTTCGTCTGAATCAATTTTCTGGGTACCTTATGCTTACTTATAGTAACACTTTACACACATGTCCTTGAGAAGAGAAGAATGATCGTGTAAAGTCCATATAGTACATAATGACTATTCCTTATTTCTACCTTTGCTTGTTATTTCGAGGTTTCATTATTTAAATTAGGCTATTTTGTGCTTTTTATCTTGAGGTTTTTTCTAATTATTCAAAGCATAATTTGTGTGAATTGAACATACTAATTTATCAATTTCTCATTACCTACCGAGCCATTTCATCTTCTTTTGAATTGAGAAAAGTTAATTGAGACAATCATTAATCTAGTAACTAATGTCCACCTATCATTTTTTCTTTGGTTGCCAGTGAAATAGGTACTGCCATTTTATGTGTGTGCACCCAGAAAGTTAATTCTGGCAGAAAATCCATATTATTCTTATGTTAGAAATGTCTTGTTTCAACATGCTTGTTTCATCACTTCTAAGGATATTTTTGTCTTTTTAGTGCTCAAATATAGCTACATGTCTTGTTTATGTGTCTTCAACTTACACATCATTGTTTACGTGTTCGTCTTCCAAGTTTCAACTTGCTCACCAAAAATTTCTCCATTCTCCAACATTTATTTCAGGTAAGCTTCTTCGTATTGTTTCTTTAATTTTTTTTGTATTATCTTTGTTTTCGTCAAAATTGAAAGTACATTAGAAAATATTCCCCACTTTGATCTTTTGTAGTTATATTAGAAATAACTTGTTTCAACATGTCTGTTTCATCAATTCTAAGGATATTTTTATCTTTTTAGTGCTCAAATATAGCTATGTGTCTTGTTTATGTGTCTTCAACATACACATCATTGTTTACATGTTCATTTTCCAAGTTTTAACTTCATAGCTTTATGCTCACAAAATATTTCTCCATTCTCCAGCATTCATTTCATGTAAGCTTCTTCGTATTGTTTCTTTGATTTTTTGTATCATACTTGTTTTCGTCAAAATTGAAGTACATTAAAAAATGTTCCCCAATTCGATCTTTTGTTGACCAAATTTTATTTAGATGTGTTAATATTTCCTTTTATTTTTATTTGGGTTTGTTGTTGATGTTCATTTTTTCTTGTGCTTTTCAAATAATTTCAATCATTATGCCTTCAATTTTTGCTTTGGTCTTGTATTTTTAGTTGGAATCAAACTTTGGGATATTTCAGATTTTGTTTTTGTTTTCTCACATGCAGTAACTTATTTGGTCTTCTTTCCTCATAAATCTTTTCAACTTTTGTCTATTTATTTTCATAAATAGGTTTTCCGTCTGAATCAATTTTCTGGGTACCTTACGCTTGATTATCGTAACACTTTACACTCGTATCCGAATCAATTTTCTGGGTTACACTCAAAACATCCATTTTATAATTTTAGTTTTAAAATAAGTATATTATTAAATAGCGTACATTGTGGGTTAAGTTTGGTGTATTTTTAACCAATAAATAACTTGCTAAAAAAAATTATATTTCACTCTAAGTTAAAATCATAGTTGAACTGTGAAAGCCAATGGTGTGTTTATAGTAATTGTGGTGTATTTCTCGTAAATAATTTATCTATGTTAATATATGGAGGTGTGATTTGGTGTTGAATATGGTAGTGAAGTATTGTGTTGGTACTTTTTGTGGTCATTTATTTATTAATTAATAATTGATATGGTCTAATAACTTGTGGAGGTGTTGATATTATGTTATTAAATGTGAAATTGAATTATCATGTTAGTGATTTTTCTAATTTCTTATTTATAATTAATATGATGTCTTGAGTTGTAGAGATGTATATATATTATATATGGTGTAGAATAGTTAAAGTGAATACTTATGTTGGCTAAGAAACCCAAAAAGTCAATTCTGGCGGAAAACCCATATTATTCCTACATTAGAAATGGCTGGTTTCAACATGCATGTTTCATCACTTCTAAGATATTTTTTGTCTTTTTAGTGTTCAAATATAGCTACGTGTCTTGTTTATGTGTCTTCAACATACACATCATTGCTTATGTGTTCATCTTCCAATTTTTAACTTCATAGTTTTACGTCACCAAAAATTTCTCCGTTCTATAGCAATCATTTCAGGTAAGCTTATTCGTATTGTTTCTTTGATTTTTTGTATCATCTTTGTTTTCGTCAAAATTAAAAGTACATTAAAAAATGTTCCACAATTTCATCTTTTGTTTTTATATTAGAAATGACTTGTTTAAACATGTCTATTTCATCACTTCTAAGGATATTTTTATGTTTTTAGTGCTCAAATATAGCTACATATCTTGTTTATGTGTCTTCAACATACACATCATTGTTTACGTGTTGATCTTTCAAGTTTTAACTTCATAGGTTTTTGCTCACAAAAAAATTCTCCGTTCTCCAGCATTCATTTCACATAAATTTCTTCGTATTGTTTCTTTGATTTCTTTTATCATCTATGTTTTCGTCAAAATTGAAAGTACATTAAAAATTGTTCCCCAATTTCATCTTTTGTTGACCAAATTTAATTGGGATGGGTTAATATTTCCTTCTATTTTCATTTGGGTTTGTTGTTGATGTTCAATTTTTCTTGTGCTTTTCAAATAATTTCAATCGTTATGCTTTCAATTTTTGTTTTGTTCTTGTACTTTTTGTTGGAATCAAACTTTGGGATATTTTAAATTTTGTTTTTGTTTTCTTGCATGCAGTAACTAATTTGGTCTGTCATCATAAATCTTTTAAACTTTTGTCTATTCATTTTCATAAATAGGTTTTCCGTCTGAATCAATTTTCTGGGTACCATAATAACACTTGGCATTCGTGTCAGAATCAATTTTCTGGGTTTTTTACTTTTAGTTGATTTTCTTTCATCATAATTCTTCCAAACTTTCTCTAGAAGAATTATGATGAAAGAAGATAAAATAAAATGAAAAAACCGAGATAATTGATTTAGACACGAGTGTAAAGAGTTACTATAATTAAGCGTAAGGTACCTAGAAAATTGATTCAGATGGAAAACCTATTTATGAAAATGAATAGACAAAAATTCAAAAGATTACTAATGAAAGAAGACCGAATTAGTTACTATACATGAGAAAACAAAAATATAAAATTTGAAATATCCCAAAGTTTGATTCCAACAAAAAATACAAGAACAAAACAAAAATTGAAGGCATAACAATTGAAATTATTTGAAAAGAACAAGAAAAATTGAACATCAGCAACAAACCCAAATGATAGAAGGAAATATTAACACATCCAAATCAAATTTGGTCAACAAAGATGAAATTGTTGTAAATCTTACGAAAAAATACCTTCATCACGTACACTTGAACCGAATTCACCAAAGCTTGTACTTCACTAATAACTCTTATAGGAAATTCTTATAGCTTGAGGCTTGTCGAAAGACACTATCCTTAAGGATATTTCACCCGGTATGGGTGTATCCCCCAGGATTCAACAAACTCTTCTCATATAAAACTAGGAGCCAGAAACTAACAATGATTCAATAGAAAGAAAATCCAACATAAGAATATATTAAAAGAAGAATTGTTATCTAGTCTCCACCCTTACTCACCATTAGTAAGAATTAGATTTATATAGGAAATTAGTAACCTCTCTAATATGTTAATGGTTGAAATAGTCAAAAGTCATAAAAGACATTGATCACAATTAATGAATTGAAGGCAATTCATTTTAGCAAAGAGACCTTTGGTAACAACCATATTATGACAGGAAATAATGGCTAATTAAAGGATAATAGTACTGGCAATAGAATATTATTTATGGAGAGAAAATATTTGGAACATAAAATAATATTCTCTTTCAAGTATAATAGGAAATAAAAGAATTCCTTTTGAGATAATAGAATCATTTTTCTAACAATCCCCTACATATCTTAAAAGGATTATTAATGAAATATAATGAAATAAGTAGTCTTGCTAGATTTTCACATATGAGTCTAATGCATCGAATCTGGTGTGCATAGACTATGAACCAGACCTATGTAACACCCTATATTCGAAAGAGAGCCAGTAGCAGATTTTCTGAGTTTGTAGGTGCCACCGATGGAACCCAAACCACAACCTGTGGCTTGGACCACGGACCGTTGGTAGGGTCCGTGGGTTAGCCACCCTGAATTCCTAGAAAATCACGACCTACGAATCGTAGGAGGGACCACGGTCCGTTGTCCAGGGTCCGTGGATCGTGATCCTCAAATCCTAGCTTCAGACACCAAACGATGCCCTGCCAGGACGGACCATCGATGGCCTCATGAACTGTTAAGTCAGGGTCATTTTTGTCTTTCCCCTATGCGTTGGACATTTAAAGAACGTCATTTTACACCTAAATTATGTCGTTTACTCAATTTAAGCCTAGAAAATTAGTCAGAACTTACCCAAATTGTTTATTCTCAAAAATTCACCAAAACTAGAGAAAAAAAGAAGGAGAAAGAGTCGCCCAAGCCTGTAATACCCCGAAACTTTTTTGAGCTAAGACTCGAACCATCCTTCGTAGTGAGCAAGTTTTTACCAAGGAATTTAAAATTTCTTAAGTATTAAGGTCAGGTCACTAGATGTAGCACCTTGAGTTCCAAAAAGAACTAAATTGGAAATAGCAAAATCTGAAATTTTGCAAGTTATGCTTAAGTTATGAGTTTTGGATCAACTTCAAATGACCATAACTCTTAGTATAAGATGAGTTACGTGGGCTACAAGATAGCTAATGAAAGGTCTTTGATTTATCTTTCTAACGCCACCGAGTTTTCTAATTTTTGAGCTCTTATGAGGGAGATATTCTCGTTTGAAGCCGGGCCGTCCAATTAAGAAAAGTTACCCGAAAATAGTGAGGGGTATTTTTGTTTTTTCCTTACCAAATCAGATCTAATTCATTTTTAGTAAGGTTTTAAGGGTATAATCCTATTAGGTTGAATTTTATATCCTAATATATGCCTAGGGCTTTAGTCGAGAGTTCAAGAAGAGAAAACAGGAGAAAAGAGGAAAGGATCAAGGCGTTCGTCGAAGTTCTTGAGTTTTATTGCGAATTTTCGCCATGGGTTTGATCCCTAAGAGGTATGTAATCTTCCATAGTATTGGGTTTTTTTACCCACACGCCAATTATGTTATTTCCAGCGTAATTTCATTCTCAAAAGTTGCAGGAATTGAGTTCTTGATAAGTGTCTTGAAGTTCTTTCTAAATCTTGTTTTATTGGGGTTTTGATGAATCTTGAGATGAAAGTTAGTGATTTGAGTGTCGTTTTGAGTATATTAGTGTGTACTTAGGCTGGGTAATTGAATCTAAGGAAAACGTGAGAAAATAAATCAATTAAAAGCGAATCTAGGATAAAAAATGAGAAGAAAAATCCGTCGGGTCGTTTTGGGGGAGGGGTGGCGTGATGCACCACTGATACACTAGGAGGGATGGCACGGTACGCCAACAGTGCACCAAGATTGAGCCTCTGAATTTAAGGGGCTGGCGCCCCGCACCACTAGTGCGCCAGGGTCGCCTGCCCCCACCCATTTTCCGTCGTTTAGCCTGTCTAAGTCCTTCTAAAGGGTACTAACACTTCATATTGATTCCAACTACTCTAAACGACATCTAAACATATAGAAATCATCCATAAACATAAATCATAACCTTGAATTCTTTATTCAAATTCAAGGAAGAGTAAAAGTTAAGTCTTGAGAGTTCTTTTGAGTCTTTTTGAGGAGTCTTCTACAACTTCTAATAACTTGTTTGAAGACTTAAGTAAGTGAGCATGAGAGTGAGGAGAGTGTATTCATGAGTCTACTTTATCATCACGAGATCCTTCATATCATGAACCATAACTCTTGAATTTATAATTCACATTCAAGGGAGAGTTAAGAGTAGAGTTCAAGAAAGTCTTTGAGTTCAATTGTGAATCCTTTGATATCAACTATCGATTTGAACTAAGTTTGAGGAAGTAAGTAAGAGAATGAGAAGAGTCGTATGCATGAGTTCCATGTTGTCATGTAGACCTTCAAGTAGAGTCGTTCATGCCCATAAATTCCGCATGAACTCCATAAGTTGAGTATCTTTGAGAGGAGTAGTATCTTCAAGTTCTATGTCTTGATTATTGAGTTCCTAACCCTTTCGAGATTATATTCATAATCTGGGAATATTACATATTACCCATAAAGTCCTTGAGTTGAGTTGTTCATGCACATAATTCTGTATGAACCCTCCGAGTCGATCATTCTTGAAATGAGTAGTATCATTGATTCCTTGAGTTTTGGAGTTGTTGAGTTCCAAGTTTTGAGTTTTATGCATGGTTTTTGAAAACCTTGAATTGGGTTGTTCACGTCCATAATTCGGCGTGAACTTTATTTTGAGAAGTCTTTTCAAAAATAATTTAAAATTGTTTTAAGACTTGAGTACTTGAGTTGAGAAAGAGTAGAGTCGAGTTCATTTTCTTTAAAATGATATATGGGAACTAAGTATTCCCAAGTGTAAATGTTTTCACATTTAAAAGAGGAGGAAACTGAGATATCTAAAAGAGTTTTGAGCAGCTTGAGTAACATCTCTTTTAAGAGAGATTCTGACTAATAATCTTAAAACACAGAAAGAGTTATGTTTTTTTTTAAACATATGAGCTGAGTATATTTCTGGGAGTAGTATTGAGCACCGATATGGGGACGAGTTCAGATAACTCAAGTCTCCATAAACTATGTAGCCAATGTGGGTAGAAAGGGTCATACATTTTACATGGCTCCTTAATGCTTTTTAGCATAGACTAGTGGATCCACTTAGTTGAGGCGTTCTATCCCGGCAAGTTATAGGATAATTCTGGCAGCATGGGTGAGACGTTGTATCATCACATAGCTCATAGTGATGGTTGTCGGTTAGAGAAATTCCCACAGAGTTATATTATATTTTATTATATATAAATTGAGTTGTTATTGTATTCTTCAATACACTGAGTTGCTTTCTACTGTTTTAAAAGCTTTCCATATATTGCTTGTGTATTGTTGCTTTATATTGAGTTGAATATCCAGAGTTGAGTACCCAGAGTCGAGTATCTTATTATTAAGTTGAGCCTTATTTCACTGAGTTGAATGTATTATCATTGAGTTGAACTATGTTTCTTATTCTTCAGTTGAGTTTAGCATGAGTGAGTTGAGAGGAGGTAAGTATGTTTCGTTTTTATCAAGTTCAAGCTTATGTTGTGCTTTACAATTCCACTTACATGCTCATACATTCCACGTACTGAGCCAATTGGCCTGCATCGTTTCATGATGCAAATACAGGTATTCAGGTCATCAACAAGAGCTTCGTTGATACCACATAGAGTTCGGGTTAGCTATGGTGAGCCTTCTTACTTTCGAAGGGTTCCACTTTTACTTTCAGTTCTATCAGTTGTTAGGATGTCGTGGGTCTTGTCCCGACTTCCATCTTTGTCATTTAGAGGCTTCATAGATAGTCAGTAGAGTTTCAGAAGTCTTTTCATTTATTTTGTTAAATGTTTTATAGACTTAAGTTGCCTATTCCATGGCTAGTTGAAGATATTATTTTATTCAGAGTTTTTCATTTGAGTTAAAGCTTTGTATTTCAGTTTCATGAATTTGTATTCAGTTTTAAGCTTTGTATGCTTGAGTTAGTCTTTCGCTTGTAGTCAGCGAGGATGAGGGTTCGCTTGGGGACCAGCAATGGTTCAAGAGTGTCGGCCACGTCTAGGGTCTAGGCTCGGGTCATGATAAAACCCTCAAGAACACGCAGCAGGAGATTTTCTTCAGTTCAGCCCCGAAATCCATAGGATTTCTCTGTGAATTTCATCATCGGGTATGTGGGATTTCACTAGTGGGTTCCTTTCATCAACTAGGTCCCTACAATTTAGTTAGATTCTTGATTCCCTATATCTTGTTTAGACCCAGGGTTACTAAAACCTTGTAGAATTGTTGTGATTTAGTCGTTATAGTGTTCTTAATCAGATTATCGTGTTTTTATGAAATCTTTGCTTAGTTCCTTGCGTGTAACTCAGAACCCTAGTTGTGTAGATTCTCTTAGTTCATGAATTACACTTGCTAAGGCAGTTAAACAGATAAACATGCTCCAGTTTCGAATGTTACATTGTCAATTCTCAAATGTTACGTTCTCAGATTTGCATGTCAAAACAGTGAGCTATCCAGTATTTCAGTTATGTAGTGTCATACACATTTCAAGTTAGGAGTAGGCTTAGCACCAAGTTGGACTAGGGTTCAGCGTACCTATATACTCCTAGAACTACGTGCCCCCATAAGTTTATAAGTCCCCTCTATGGGCATCAGATTTAGTGATCACGCCAGTCATGCCTTTATACCCTGACAAGGTATATTAGGTCCTCTCGATGGGTCGTATACATCGGAATCCACGTCTAGCTCACGTGGTTTTATGTCGGTTAATAGTAGCTTCCATAGTCAGACTTCTAGTGCATTTGACCATGTTTTTAGTATGTACTTCAGTATTCAGTCAGTATGTCATGTTCATGATGTATTACTTGGTCATTGCATTCAATTTAGCTTTCAGTTATATTTCAGCGTTTACATTCTGTTTAGATTATATCATTGCTCATTCATGCTTTGCTCATCCAATATATTTGTTCAGCTATATAATATATCATGCATGCTCAGTACATTCCAAGTACTGACGCATACTCTGTGCTAAATCCTTTCATGATGTAGATTCAGGTATTCAGCATCCAGATCACGCATAGATCGGTTCCTGATTCGTATTAGGTAATTTCAGTGGTGAGTCCTCATACTTCGAGGATAATAGACATGTTTGTTTTTCATATTCACTTTTTCATTTCAGTTTCAAATTTGCTAGGGTTAGCTGGGGGCATGTCCCAGCAACTCTAGTTAGTAGAGGGTTTTCCATACATAGTAGTAGATTCAACTTTACTTTTGAGTGATTGTTCAGTATCACTAAACTCTTAGTATTTTATATACCTTCAGACTATTTGGGTATTCCCCACTTTCGGTTATCTATTGATTTAACTTCCGCATAGTACTTGTTGTATTCAGTAATTTTATAATATATTTATGATATGCCAGACACAGGGTTAAATTGGGGTCACTCATGATCCTAGGTCCCATGTTACGTCAAGGGGGTAGCCTCGGGGAGTGAAAAACTTGGTATCAGAGCATTAGGTTTAAGTCCTAGGATGTCTGAAAGCCGCACTAAGTAGAGTCTCTTTCATGGGTGTGAAGTGCAACATCTATGAGAGAGAGGCTACGATGTGTTTTAAGAAAAACTTCACTTTTTTTGTTATTCTTATCGTGCGTGGGTATGATCCAACTTCTTGTTTCTAATCGGTCGTTATGCGTTTCAGATTATGCCTCCTCGTAGAGACTACGCAAGGAATGCTAATGCATGCAATTCTAACACAGTTTCTCCAGTCCCAAACCATGACGTTACGAATGCATAATTTCGGAATGCGATCCGGCTCTTGGCTTAGAGTATGACTAACCATAACAATCAGCAGGTCCCAGTTCCTACTAACACTAATGGAGGATCAGCTACAGCTAGAGTTCAAGATTTTGTTTGAATGATCCGCCTGAGTTTCTAGGGTTGCAGGTTGGTGAGGACCCACAAAACTTCATTGATGAGGTCAAGAAGATCTCTGGAGTGATGCAGGTGACTGGTCATGATAGGGTGGAGTTGGCAGCCTACTAGCTTAAGGATGTAGCTCACATTTGAGAAGACCCATTTCCAACTTGGGGAAGATGAAATCCTTTCTTCAAGTTCCCAAAACCCTCTCCAAACTTGAGAGTAAAATAAAAAGTACTAAAAGTATATTGTCTAATGATACTACAAAAACTAATAGTAAGCTATAACTCTCAATGAGTATTTATAGTTTTCAAAAATCTATGCTGCGGCGGATCGTTCGGCGACATTAGTCGAAATCGCCGATCAACTCGGCGATTCACCCTTTGGTGTAGTTCATCGCCGTCTTGTACCATCCTTCGGCATCGTCGTGCTCTAGGTCATTGGGCGACATAGTACTGCTTCGCCGAACTCCTCGGCGATGCGCCGACTGCTCCCTTTTTCTGCCAACTTGATCCTCTCATTCAGGGCTCAGTACACTGGAACTAAAGGTGAAGTGAGACCCTTCGGCGATTCGCCAAGTGGACTCGGCGATTCTCAGGCCTTCATTTTCTCGTTCTTTATAGCCTTTTCGTTCTTTTTTGCGAAGTAGTGTCCGTGCTTTCCTTCAAATTTCAAATTCTTGAAACTTAAAGGTTTTCATCAGATATTGACATAAAACAAGCATTTGAGGACACATTTTCTATTAAAATACAACCCTAAATGAGTCCAATTTATGGACTCATCACAGCTCCTGTGACTTGGGAGTGTTTTACTGGACCTTTTCTAGACAGTGTCTTTGCAAGAGAGTTGAGAGAAGCTAAGGCACAAGAGTTCATGAATTTGAGACAAGGTACTATGTCAGTCTAAGACTATGGACTGAAGTTCACTCAACTATCCAGGTATGCTCCACATATGGTTGCTGATCCAAGGGCACATATGAGTAAGTTTACGTTTGAAGTATCCGACTTGGTGAAGACAGAGTGTAGGAATGTTGTGCTGCTAGAGGATATGAGTATCTCTAGTCTCATGACTCATGCTCAGTAGGTTGTGGGAGACAAACTTAGGGAAATGGCTAAGGACAACATGAAGGCTAAAACAGGTAACTATGAGTTATCTTAGAATAAATCGGGTGGTGGAAACCGCTCAGAGTTTCAGCAGAGGTCTACAGCCCCAGCACCTTAATCAACTAGTGGTCCATCCCCCATGTTTCGACGGGATCAGAAAGGTAGGACATCAGGCTCTAAGACTCAGGGGAGAAATTCAGGTAACAAGACTTTCCTGACTTGTCCAAAGTTTGGTAAGAACCATCCGGGCGAGTGTCTTGCAGACAATGAAGGGTGCTTTGGGTGTGGTCAGTCTGGCCATAGGTTGAAGGATTGCCCTTCTTCTAGGCAGGGGCAAAGAGGTAAGAATAATAGGGCTCAGTCTGTAGCTCCAGTAGCACCAGCAGGTCGCCCAACTCAGCAGGGTACTTTATCTGGTATATGCGTCGGTCAACGCTAGAACAGGTTGTATGCTCTCCAGGCTCGCCAAGACCTGGAAGATTCTCCTGATGTAGTCACCAGTACGTTACGAGTCTTACATTTAAATGTTTATGCATTGTTAGATCCAGGGGCTACACTGTCTTTTGTAACTCCCTATATAGCAGTAAACTTCGGTGTCAGTTCAGAAACTCTTTCAGAACCCTTCTTAGTCTTTACTCCAGTTGGTGACCCAATTATAGCTAGATGGGTATACAGATATTGCCCTGTCACAATTTCTCAGAAAGTCACCTCAGCAGATCTTGTAGAGTTAGAAATGGTATATTTTGATATCATTCTAGGCATGGATTAGTTACATTCCTGTTATGCCTTAGTCGATTCTGGAACTAGAATAGTTTAGTTTCAATTTCCAAATGAGCCAGTTTTAGAGTTGAAGTAGTAGCTCAGTGCCTATAGGTCGCTTCATCTCTTACATTAAGGCCAGAAAGATGATTTCCAAAGGGTATGTCTATCATCTTGTTTGGGTTAAGGATTCAAACTCCGAAACCACAACTCTTGAGTCAGTCCCGGTAATAAATGAGTTTTGAGAAGTGTTTCTAGAAGATCTTCTCGGAGTTCCTCCCAAAAGGGAAATCGACTTCGGAATAGATCTCATTCCACATACCCAGCCTATTTCAATTCCTCCTTACCGAATGGTTCCAACCGAGCTTAAGGAGTTGAAAGAACAGTTGAAAGACATACTAGATAAGGGCTTCATCAGACCTAGTATCTCTCCCTGGGGTGCTCCAGTATTGTTCGTGAAAAAGAAAGATGGTTCTCTCAGAATGTGCATTGACTATCAGCAGTTGAACAAAGTCACAATCAAGAATAAGTATCCCATTCCCAGGATCGATGACTTGTTCGACTAACTTCAGGGTGCCAGTTACTTTTCTAAGATAGACCTTAGATTCGACAATCATCAGCTTAGAGTCAGAGATAGTAACATTTCGAAGAGAATTTTCAGAACTCGGTATGGTCATTATGAATTCGTAGTTATGTCTTTCGGACTAAAAAATGCTCTTGCAGCTTTCATGGACTTAATGAACAGGGTGTTCAAATAGAATTTGGATTTGTTCATGATTGTCTTTATTGATGATATCCTCATTTATTCTCCAAATATGGAGGAGCATGCGACTCTTCTAAGAGTTGTTCTGCAAACTCTCAAAGATCGCTAGATATTCGCTAAGTTTAGCAAATGTGAATTTGAGACAAGGTACAATGTGAGTCTAAGAGTACGGACTGAAGTTCACTCAACTCTCTAGGTATGCTCCACATATGGTTGCCGATCCAAGGGCAAAAATGAGTAAGTTTCTGTTTGAAGTATCCAACTTGGTGAAGATAGTGTATAGGAATGCTATTCTGCTAGAGGATATGAATATCTCTAGGCTCATGACTCATTCTCAACAGGCTGTGGGAGACAAGCTTAGGGAAATGGCTAAGGATAACAAAAAGGCTAAACAGGTAACTATGAGTACTTTTAGCAGAAATCGGGTGGTGGAAATCACTTATAGTTTCAGCAGAGGTCTACATACCCAACACCTTCATCAACTAGTGCTCCATCCCCCAGGTTTCAACAAGATCAGAAAGGTAGGGCATCAGGCTCTTAGACTCAGGGGAGTAATACATGTAACAAGACTTTCACCACTTGTCCAAAGTTTGGTAAATAATCCAGGTGAGTGTCTTGTAGGCAAGGAAGGGTGCTTAAGGTGTGGTTAGTCTGGCCATAGGTTTAAGGATTGCCCTTCTTCCAGGCAGGGGCAAAAAGATAACAATAATATGACTCAGTCTACAGCTCTAGCAGCACCAGCAAGTTTCCTAATTCAGCAGGGTACTTCATCTGGTACAGGTGCCGGTCAGCGCTAGAACAATTTGTATGCTCTCCAGGCTATCTAGTACTAGGATGATTCTCCTGATGTGGTCACCGGTATGTTACGAGTCTTTCATTTAGATGTTTATGCATTGTTAGATCCAGGGGCTATACTATCTTTTGTAACTACCTATATAGCAGTAAACTTCAGTGTCAGTTCAGAAACTCTTTCAGAACCCTTCTCAGTCTCTACTCTAGTTGGTGACCCAATTATAGCTAGACGGGTATACAGAAATTGCCCTGTCACAATTTCTCAGAAAGTCACCTCAGTAGATCTTGTAGAGTTAGAAATGGTATATTTTGATATCCTTCTAGGCATGAATTAGTTACATTCTTGTTATGCCTTAGTCGATTCTGGAACTAGGATAGTTCAGTTTCAGTTTCCAAATATGCCAGTTCTAGAGTGGAAGTAGTAGCTTAGTGCCTATAGGTCGCTTCATCTTTTACATTAAGGCCAGAAAGATGATTTCCAAAGGGTATGTCTATCATCATGTTCGGGTTAAGGATTCAAACTCCAAAACCACAATTCTTGAGTCAGTCTTGGTAGTAAATGAGTTTTGAGAAGTGTTTCTAGAATATCTTCTCGGAGTTCCTCCCAAAAGGGAAATCGACTTCGGAATAGATCTCGTTCCATATACCTAGCCTATTTTGATTTCTCCTTACCGAATGGCTCCAGCCGAGCATAAGGAATTGAAAGAACAGTTGAAAGACATACTAGATAAGAGCTGCTCCAGTATTGTTCGTGAAAAAGAAAGATGGTTCTCTCAGAATGAGCATTGACTATCGGCAGTTGAACAAAGTCACAATCAAGAATAAGTATCCCATTCTTAGGATTGATGACTTGTTTGACCAACTTCAGGGTGCCAATTACTTTTCTAAGATAGACCTCAGATTCGACAATCATCAGCTTAGAGTCAGAGATAGTGACATTCCGAAGACAACTTTCAGAACTCGGTATGGTCATTATGAATTGTAGTTATGTCTTTCGGACTAACAAATGCTCCCGCAGCTTTCATGGACTTAATGAACAGGGTGTTCAAATAGAATTTGGATTTGTTCGTGATTGTCTTTATTGATGATATACTCATTTATTCTCCAAATATGAAGGGGCATGCGACTCTTCTAAGGGTTGTTCTGCAAACTCTCAAAGATAGCCTGATATTCGCTAAGTTCAGCAAATGTGAATTTGACACAACGTACAATATGAGTCTAAGAGTATGGATTGAAGTTCACTCAACTCTCCAGGTATGCTCCACATATGGTTGCCGATCCAAGGGCAGAAATGAGTAAGTTTCTGTTTAAAGTATCCAACTTGGTGAAGACAATGTGTAGGAATGTTATGCTGCTAGAGGATATGAATATCTTTAGGCTCATGACTCATGCTCAACAGGCTGTAGGAGACAAGCTTAGGGAAATGGTTAAGGATAACAAAAAGGCTAAACAGGTAACTATGAGTACTTTTAGTAGAAATCGGGTGGTGGGAATCACTCATAGTATCAGTAGAGGTCTACATACCCAACACCTTCATCAACTAGTGCTCCATCCCCCAGGTTTCAACAGGATCAGAATGGTAGGGCATCAGGCTCTAAGACTCAGGGGAGTAATTCATGTAACAAGACTTTCACCACTTGTCCAAAGTTTGGTAAATAATCTGGGCGAGTGTCTTGCAGGCAAGAAGTGCTTAGGGTGTGGTCAGTCTGGCCATAGGTTTAAGGATTGCCCTTCTTCCAGGCAGGGGCAAAAAGGTAACAATAATAGGACTCAATTTACAGCTCCAGTAGCACTTGCAGGTCTCCCAATTCAGCAGGGTACTTCATCTGGTACAAGTGCCGGTAAGTACTAGAATAATTTGTATGCTCTCCAGGCTAACTAGTACTAGGAAGATTCTCCTGATGTGGTCACCGATACGTTACGAATCTTTCATTTAGATGTTTATGCATTGTTAGATCCATGGGCTACACTATCTTTTGTAACTCCCTGTATAGCAGTAAACTTCAGTGTCAGTTCAGAAACTCTTTCAGAACCCTTCTCAGTCTCTACTCCAGTTAGGGACCCAATTATAGCTAGATGGGTATACAGAAATTGCCCTGTCACAATTTCTCAGAAAGTCACCTCAACAGATCTTGTAGAGTTAGAAATGGTATATTTTGATATCATTCTAGGCATGGATTAGTTACATTCATATTATGCTTTAGTCGATTCTAGAACTAGGATAGTTCAGTTTCAGTTTCCAAATGAGCCAGTTTTAGAGTGGAAGTAGTAGCTCAGTGCCTATAGGTCGCTTTATCTCTTACATTAAGGCCAGAAAGATGATTTCCAAAGGGTATGTCTATCATCTTGTTCGGGTTAAGGATTCAAACTCTGAAACCCCAACTCTTGAGACAATCCCGATAGTAAATGAGTTTTGAGAAGTGTTTCTAGAAGATCTTCTCGGAGTTCCTCCCGATGGAAAAATTGACTTCAGAATAGATCTCCTTCCAAATACCCAGCCTATTTTGATTTCTCCTTACAAAATGGCTCCAGCTGAGCTTAAGGAATTGAAAGAACAGCTTAAAGACCTACTAGATAAGGGCTTCATTAAACCTAGTATCTCTTCCTGGGGTGCTCAAGTATTGTTCATGAATAAGAAAGATGGTTCTCTTAGAATGTGCATTGACTATCGACAGTTGGAAAAAGTCACAATCAAGAATAAGTATCCCATCCCCAGGATTGATGACTTGTTCGAAAAACTTCAGGGTGCGAGTTAATTTTCTAAGATAGACAGATCCGGCTATCATCAGCTTAGAGTCAGAGATAGTGACATTCCGAAGGCAACTTTTAGAACTTGGTATGGTCACTATGAATTCGTAGTTATGTCTTTCGGACTAACAAATGCTCCTGCAGCTTTCATGGTCTTAATGAACAAGGTTTTCAAATAGTATTTGGATTTGTTCGTGATCGTCTTTATTGATGATATCCTCATTTATTCTCGAAATGAGGATGAGCATGCGACTCATCTGGGAGTTGTTCTGCAAACTCTCAAAGATCGCCAGGTATTCGTTAAGTTCAGCAAATGTGAATTATAGTTACAATCTGTCGCTTTCTTTGGTCATGTGGTATATAGCGAAGGGTTCCGAGTGGATTCTTAGAAAATTGAGACAGTGAAACACTTGCCCAAACCCACCTCCCAAACAGATATCAGAAGTTTCTTGGGTTTAGTCGGTTATTACAAGAGATATTTTGAAGGATTTTCATCCATAGCTTCCCTATTGACCAAGTTGACTCATAAAAAGGTCAAGTTTCAGTGGTAAGATAAGTGTGAGAAAAGCTTCTCAGAACTGAAGACTAGGTTTACTAACGCTCTGGTCTTGACCCTACTGGATGGTTCATATAGTTATGTGACTTATTGTGATGCATCCAGGGTCGGCCTAGGTTGTGTGTTGATGTAGCGAGGTAAGGTCATAGCTTATGCTTCTAGACAACTTAAGGTACATGAGAAGAATTACCTGACTCATGACCTCAAGCTTGCAGCCGTAGTTTTTGCCCTAAAGATTTGGGGACACTACTTGTATGGTGTTCACGTAGATGTGTTCACAGATCATAAGAGTCTCATGTATGTGTTCACCCAGAAAGATTTGAATCTTCATCAGAGGAAATTGCTTGAATTCCTCAAGGATTATGATATCAATGTGCTTTGCCATGCCGGTAAGGCCAATGTAGTAGCTGAAGTTGTTAGCAGATTATCTATCAGTAGTGTAGTAGATGTTGAGGAAGAAAGGAAGGAATTAGCAAAAGATGTTCACCGGCTTGCTCGCTTAGAAGTTAGTCTTACAGACATGTCAGATGGTGGTGTGATAGTTCAAAATAGATTCGAATTTTTATTGGTGGTGAAGGTTAAGGAAAAACAAGATAGTGATCCTATATTGCTTCAGTTGAAAGGTGCAATTCATCAGCAGAAAATAGAGGTTTTCTCCCAAGGGGGAGATGGTGTGTTTTGTTACCAGGGTCGCTTATCTGTTCCTAATGTGGGTGAGTTGAGGCAGCAGATCCTTACAGAAGCTTATAACTCCAGGTATTCCATTCATCCAGGTGCCACTAAGATGTATCATGATCTCCGGGAAGTCTTTTGGTGGAACGGCATGAAGAGGGATATAGGAGATTTTATGGCTAAATGTCCAAATTGTTAACTGGTTAAGGTAAATCATCAGAAACCAGGAGGTATGACTCAAGAGATTAATATTTATATATGGAAGTGGGAAGTGATAAACATGGACATCATTACAGGTTTACCTCGTACTCGCAGACAACATGACTCCATTTGGGTGATAGTAGACAAAGTTACTAAGTTCACTCACTTCTTGGCTGTTAAAACTACAGGTTCAGTGGAGGACTACGCTAAACTATACATTAATGAGCTAGTCAAGTTGCATTGGGTTACTTTGTCTATCATGTTCGATAGAGGTCCTCAATTTACCTCTCATTTCTAGAAATCATTTTAAAAAGGTCTTGGTACCCAGGTAAACCTCAGTACAACATTTCATTCACAGACGGATGGTCAGGAAGAACGTACCACTCAGACCTTAGAGGATATGTTGAGAGCTTGTGTGATCGATTTCAAGGGTAGTTGGGATGATCACCTACCTCTTATAGAGTTCGCCTACAACAATAGCTTCCATTCCAGTATTCAGATAGCCCCTTATGAGGCATTATATGGGTGTAGATGCATATCTCCAGCTGGTTGGTTTGAAGTAGATGAAGCAGCAGTGATTGGGCCAGATTCGGTTCATGAAGCTATGGAAAAGGTTCAGCTTATCAGAGATAGACTTAAGACAACTCAGAGTCATCAGAAGTCCTATGCAAATGTGCGAAGAAGGGACTTAGAGTTTAAGATCGATGATTGGGTTTTCATGAATGTGTCACCTATGAAGGGGGTGATGAGATTTTGCAAGAAAGGGAAGCTTAGTCCGAGATATGTAGGTCCTTATAGAATCCTGAAAAGGGTTAGAAATGTGGGTTATGAGTAAGAGTTATCAGCAAAACTAGCAGCAATTCATCCAGTCTTTCACATATCCTTGTTGAAGAAGTGTGTGGGTGATCCGACATCCATAGTACCATTAGAGAGTGTGGCTGTGAAGGATAGTTTCACTTATGACGAGGTGCCAGTTGAGATCTGTGACTGTCAGGTTCGTAAGTTGAGAAATAAAGAAGTAGCTTCAATAAAGGTTTTGTGTAGGAGTCAGTCCGTGGAGGGAGCTACTTTGGAAACAGAAGAAGCCATGAAGGCCAAGTATCCTCACCTCCTCCCTTTCGATTCTATTTCAGCTTGAGGTAATAGTTCATCTCTAGTCTCTCAATTTAATCTTGCGCAAATTTAGTGTTAGTATCATGTTCCTTTAGTTGTTCTTGCAGTTTCAGCATATTTGCATGTTCTTGGAACTAAGTTCAATCAGATAGTAGTTTCTAGTACTTAGTGGTAGGGATTGCAACTCTTTCCCTCCATACTCAGCTAGTTTAGACTTCATTTGAGGATGAATGTTCCCTAAGAGGGAGATAATGTAACACCCCGTATTCAAAAGAGAGCTAGTAGCAAATTTTCTTAGTTTACAGGTGCTACCGACGGAGCCCAAACCATGGCCCGTGGCTTGGATCACGGACTATTGGTAGGGTCTGTGGGTTAGCCACCCAGAACTCCCAGAAAATCATGACCCAAGGCCTGACCTATGAACCGTAGGTGGGACCACAGTCCGTTGTCTAGGGTCTGTGGATCGTGAACCTCAGCTCCTAGCTTCAGACGCCAAACGATGCCTTACTAGGATAGATCGTCAATCAGAGGCCATCAATGGCCTCATCAGCTGTTAAGTCAGGGTCGTGTTCTTCTTTGCCCTATTCGTTGGAGATTTAAACTACGTCATTTTACACCTAAACTATGTCTTTTTACTCAGTTTAGTCCAAGAAAATTAGTCAGAACTTACCCAAATCGTTTATTCTCCAAATTCACCAAAACTAGAGTAAAAGGAGGAGAAAGAGTCGACCAAACCCTCAAGAACACGCTGTAGGAGATTTCCTTCAGTTCAGCCCCATAATCCATAGGATTTCTTTGTGCATTTTGTCACCCGGTATGTGGGATTTCACTAGGGGGTTCCTTTCATAAACTAGGTCCCTATAATTCAGTCAGATTCTTGATTCCCTATATCTTGTTTAGACTTAGGGTTTCTAAAACCTTGTAGAATTGTTGTGATTTAGTTGTTATAGTGTTCTTAATCAGATTATCATTTTTTTGTGCAATCGTTGCTTAGTTTCTTGCATGAAACTCAGAACCCTAGTTGTGTAGATTCTCTTAGTTCATGAATTACACTTGCTAGGGTAGTTAAACAGATAAACATGCTCCAGTTTCGAATGTTACATTGTTAGTTCTCAAATGTTGCATTCTCGGATTTGCATGTCAGAACATTGAGTTATCCAGTATTTCAGTTATATTGAGTCATACGAATTTTCAGTTGGCAGTCGGCTTAAAACCGAGGTGGACTAGGGTTCAGCGTACCCGTATAGTCCAGAACTACGTGCCCCTGTAGATTTACTAGTCCCCTCTATGGGCATCAGATTTAGTGATAATGCTAGTCATGCCTTTATACTCCTTGCAAGGTATATTGGGTCCTCTCGATGGGGCGTATACATCGGACTCCACGTCTAGCTCACGTGGTTTTATGTCGGTTAATAGTAGCTCCCACAGTCAGACTTCTAGTGCATTTGACCAGGTTTTTAGTATGTACTGCAGTATTCAATCAACATGTCATGTTCATGATTTAGCACTTGGTCATTGGATTCAGTTTAACTTTCAGTTATATTACAGCATTTACATTCTGTTTAGACTTTATCATTTCTCAGTCATGCTTTGCCAGCTTATATATTTGTTCAGCTATATTCTATATCATGCATGTTCAGTACATTCCAAGTACTGATGCATACTCTGCGCTACATCCTTTCATGATGTAGGTTCAGGTATTCAATATCCAGATCACGCGTAGATCGGTTCCTGATTCGTATTCAGCAGTTTAAGTGGTTAGTCCTCATATTTCGAGGATAATAGACATGTTTTTTTTTCATATTCACTCTTTCATTTCAGTTTCAGATTTTTTAGGGTTAGCAGGGGGCATGTCCCAGCAACTCTAGTGAGTAGAGGCTTTTTCAGAAATAGTAGTAGATTTTGCTTTGCTTTTGAGTGATTATTCCGTATCACTAAACTCTTAGTATGTTATATACCTTCAGACTATTTGGGTATTCCCCACTTTCAGTTATTTATTGATTTAGCTTCTGCATAGTACTTGTTGTATTCAGTAATTTTATAGTATGCTTATGATATGCCAACCATAGGATTAGCTTGGGGTCACTCATGATCCTAGGTCTCGTGTTACGTTAAGGGGGTAGCCTCGGGGTGTGACAACCTAGATAGAACAAGATTAAACTTACTTACAGAACTATTTGTGATGTTTAGAACTTCTATGAACCAATTATTCTTTTGTAAGTCCAGCGTCTTATTCTATCACATTAAACTCACACAATCTTTGTCGTTATCGCGGTTTTGCGCTAAGAGGCCATGCGTGTGTCCTGGTATTTATGAGTGATCTAGAAATCTGTCACTATTTCATAGAAGCGGCACCCCTTCACATTCATATAGGTTCAATAATGGAGTGTATTATGTTGAGCAATACACCATCTATAAAGGATATGGCTTGGATTAAGTGCTTAACTCAGCCTCACTTTGCCTTGCAGACTGTTGCATTATATTTACACATCATAGAAGGGACATAACTTTATAGTGCTTACTTGATCAACTAATGACTTGTTATTACCCATATGAACCTAATTCATGGATGTCCAATCACATAGGTTGGGTTACGATCATTGTTGATCTTCTCAAATGACTAAAGGTCTTACTCCCCTTGATGTTTCATTTAGTCAGTGAATTGATCAGATTCACATCCGACTACACATTATTTATTTACGTAAATATAATTCATCTCACTGCAGAATTTTCATCACATTGTGTCTCAAACACATGTATCTAATTTACTCACATAAAAATTGGTTTTATTCCAATTGGAATACACACTAAGAGTTGTCTTACCCACTTATCTCATCACCAATCAACTCCACAACAACTTATTCTAATTAATTATTTTTATATTATGGCATTCACAAAAGTGTACCAAGTGCTTTTACCTTTTTCATCATATATTGTACCCTTTTTGTACAACAAAATGTTCAATTTATTTAGTATTGTACTTATTGTACCTCTCATGTATTACCAAAGACTCTTTTCAAGATAATGTATCAAGAATCAATATCATTTTCAACAACAAGAACATTCAAAGTATTTTCACTTTTAAAAACTCAACAATACTTTATTTATATTTGCCAACTCTAACATTGCATTCAATCACATCACAACTCATTACCACAAATATGAATATGCAACATTATATTAGCATATTTATCATCAAAAAATTTAGATCCTATTTTTCTTTTCTTAAGATCATGTAGAGTAACATTATCAAGACACCCCTACACTTTCAAATATTTCATAATAAAGAGATAAACTTTTCATAAAGTTTTTATACGTAACATACAAATTTAGAAATTTTTTTTTTTTTCACATCTAGTCATTATTTATGCAAGTCTCAAGAAATTCGATAGAATTAATTCTAACAATTTAGACACTCAAAAAACCCCAACATATATTTTCTTAGTAATCTCATTTTCATCATAAATTTATGCATCAAAAGGAATTCATATATATTAACTTAGTCAGCCACTCAATAACTTAAACAATTTATTTTTAGTCTAGAATAAAATGAGTAGCATCCATGTAGACAATATGAGCAAAAACTTATCAACTTCAGTATCTATGTAAACTATTTTAATAATTTAATAAATATTAGGTACAAATAAACTATGACTATAACATTCTTTTCCCAATAACACATCACTTTATTAAACCTTATCCAACTCAAAAAAGTTTCAACTTTTGCTCATAATTGCTCCAGAATCAAATTGATACAAATATTAATATCATATGCCACCTCAGATAATGCCAATATATAGATATGAATATTTAAGAAGAATTTTTCATTCTAAGAACTTCAAGTAGTTCTAGAATCACCAACATATATTTTTTTTTCTTCTCCAATTTTGGGTGTATGACACAATAATTTTAATTCACACAAATGTGTTCAACTATGTCAGAGTCTAACACCCAAACATTCACATATTAGCCACAAGATTCACTTGAGAAATGACCACAATAATTTATATCATTTGCTTAGTCAAATTTACATTTACTTAGCGGGATTATCATTCCTTCAATCTTCTACTATATTGAGGGGTATGATTACTTAATTTATCACACAAAAATTCAATTAAAGTATGAACATATAATATCATCACATACCTTATTAGCTTGATCTTTCCAAAAATGACAATCCAATTATCATCGTCACTATTGTGCTCCAACCCCGGAAGAAATCCCCTCTGTTCACATTTGCCCTTTTTGTTTGATTTTTATTTTTTTTCTTCCAGATTATTATTGCTCAAAAATATTTATCCAAGTTCCTCCATACACATCCAAATTCAACTTGTTGCCTCTCCTTTCACTTTATGTTCTATTGGGGGGGGGGGGGGGGGGGGGGGGGGGGGGGGGGGGGGGGGGGGGGGGGGGGGGGGGGGG
>JAJOOR010014386.1:0-19298 GCA_036250505.1 Solanum acaule | reverse complement strand
CCATATAGTTATTAGAAATAAAATAAAATATACCCACTTCTTAATTTAACTAAAATTAATATTTACGAAAATGCCCCTTGCCTACATGGACCTACCAAGTAAAACTAAGGCAAAGTCCAATTTTTTTTGGAAAATTTCATAACTCCAATTTATGCTTAAACTTTAAAAATTCATACGTTAGGCTCTAGTTTCACCTATCTATTTTTAGGGTCGCTACATCCCCAATCCAACTAAACATTCTTTTCATTAAGATTGCAAGACTAAGCTGTAATCTAGGGGGCTCATACGATTCTATGCTACCAATTCCATATATTACCATCTGCATCTTTCCTTCTGAGCCCACAGCTTTTAGAAACCTATCAAATATTTCAGGGGTTTGTAACGGATCCAAAAATGTCAACCAGAAGGAAGAGCTCTCGAGTTTCCTAATGCAGGTTTGTATTTTCTGCATCAATTTAGATTCTCTCTCTGGATTGGTCTCAATATCTGCTGGAGTCCACAGCTGTTCTTGTTTTTGCCGTTCATGAATGATAACTTTATGAGAATTTCTTTTCTGTTTTCCACGACGAGGCAATACAACAGTCCAATCTTCCGCTGGGTTAGGCTTGTCAAGAGCTGGTGTCTTTGCTGATGAAGCCATTCCTCTATAGCTACTTGAGAATGACACGGACTGAGTATGTTTGATATATGTTGTTAGTCAAGGACCTAACCCCAAAATAGAAGTAAAAACCTCACAGATGCTTTTCTTTTGAAAACTAAAGCGAAATCCTAGCCCTCACTGTTTCTTCTCACTAAGATTCATCCATGTTTACCGGAGAGCTAAGCTGCTGTTGCATCTAAGAAAGTCATCGACGGAGCTCAATTCTCACCGGGACCTCATTGTTTGTATTGTTTTTGTTATTCTTCTTTTTTTGAGTTTGCCACTGTTCTTCCTGCTGATTTGTCTCTTCTTCTTGGTAATGATGCTGCCTTGAGTCTATTTGTGATGTTTTATGAACTTGTTGCATGCGACTAAAAGAGGTGGTTAGTTCTAGAGATTACACATGCTTGTGGATTCTGTGCTCCTACTTTTCCTCTTTCTCTATTTGTTCTTTCTGGAAGTGGGCCATTGAGTTAAAGTTCATTGCAGGGGATTGTGATTCACGCTATTGCTTTAACTTGTGACTACTCCTTCACATTTTAGTAATATATATGAAGTGATTATCTCTTAATTTCTACTGCCCCTTCTCCCTTCCTCCTTTATATTCTAGAAAAGAACATATATTTGTGCATGATGACTAATTCATGGGTTGGGGGAACTGGCCTTTAGGGTCATTTCCTTCTGGAAAAGGAACTAATTTAACTGAATATGTAAATCTGGCAAGGTCTTATATTGTTTATTATGTGCTATATAATCTGTGTGCTGGAATTTTTAGCTTATTGTAAGATGAGTTCTTACAATAAACAACAACATACACTGTGAATGCATATTAATGCTATCACACTGTTAGTTGCATTATAAGATGTTTGTATCTTTGTCCCAGTACCATATGTTTGTTTTGTTGAAGCAATCATATATCTTCCTTTTTTTTATTTATTTTCCTTCTGGAAAAATTGGCACACTTATGTATTCAATGAAATGTTAAGTTTTGTATTTCGTAGAGTATCAAAATAATCAATTTAATGTTTTTTCTCATGCTAACATGATCAAGAAGACTGGAACTAACGTAGTTGGCACAAATAAAAAGAAATGGGTATGTTTGAAAAAAACTACAAGATCTTTCTTTTCTTTCAAAAGAAGGAAAATTTCATGTATATAATTACTACTTTTGCATCAATTCCTTAATGTTATTGTTTTTAGAAAAATTCAATTAGTCATTTTTGATATCCCAATTTGTTCTAGTTAATGGGGATCTAATTTCTATTATTATATAGTTATAAATTTTCTTATGTGCATTTCTTGTGCAGAATTTTTAAAGAAATTGAGGTCAAGTATTGACTTCAACATGCTCGACTTTTGGATTGATGATTTCATAAAGATTTATTGCAAATTTACTAGAGATTTTAATTCCATTTGAATTAGGAGTAATTGGTTGGTTTTATGTTGAGATTATTACATTTAGTTAGATCTCAATTTTACTTTAGATAGAAAAGATAATTTGTTTTGTCATTGTTTACTTTAACATAAAACTTATTATATTGTTATTTTATTCTTTGATTATAATATTAGAAAATATTTGCTTTATATAATATTTCTTGCATATCATGAAGAAGATAGTTTTGAATGCACAGATTGTTTGTATGTATTTGTGTCTTGAGAAAAAACTGTATATAGATTTTTCTGGGATGTTTAAAGAAACTTGGCAGCGACATTAGACTATTAATGACATTTAGCAAAATATAAAATAATGTCACCTATTTTTATGACATTCAATAATAGCATTTGTTGACATTAACTAAAGTGGCGGAAATTTCAATGTGACATTTTATAAATGTCACAAGTAAGTGTCTTGAAATTTGTTTTACTAACATTTAATCTAAATGTCAAAAAGTTTAAGTGACATTTCATAAATGTCAAAAAAATAAATGTCATATATCTCATATCGACATTTACATAAATGTCAAAAATAAATGTCATATATATCTCACACCGACATTTACCTAAATGTCGAAAATAAATGTCATATATCTAATACTGACATTTATCTAAATGTAGAAAATAAATGTCATATATCTCATACTGACATTCACCTAAATGTCAAAAATAAATGTCATATTTCTTATCAACATTCACATAAATGTCAAAAAATAAATGTCGTAATAATCTTACCAACATTTACATATATGTTGCAAAGTAAATGACGCAAATTCTTTTCATCATTTACCTAAATGTCACAAAATAAATGTCACAAATTCTTCCCGACAATTACCTAAATGTCGAAAAAATCCCCGACACTAAAATTTACGACATTTGGTCCAAATGTAAAATAAATGTCGGTAAACAAATTTGTGACATTTAAACATCATAATACGACATTTAGAAAATGTCGTTGTATCTCCACTTTCTTGTAGTGATGAGAAGGTTCCTATTCGGGCGAGCTATCAGATTAGGAGGATCACTGGAATTAGAATGGGTTCTTTTCCATTCACTTATCTGGGTTGTCCTATGTTTTATGGGAGGAAAAACAAATCTCACTTTGAAGTACTCTTAAAGAAGGTGGCCAAAGGATGCATTCTTGGCAAAAAAGATTACTATCATTTGAAAGGAGATACATATTGATAGCACATGTCTTGCAATCCATGCCAATTTACATCTTTTCAGCTATGAATCCTCCAAAGAGTGTCCTAGTTCAATTGCACAAACTTTTTGCTAAGATCTTTTGGGGTAACTACACTGGTGCTAGTAGTAAACACTGGGTCTCCTGGGAGAACATGTCTTACCCTAAGAAAGAAGGAGGTTTAATTAGGATTCAGATCTCTTCATGACTTTTCTAATGCTTTTTTTTTTTGCTAAGCTATGGTGGAACTTCAGGACATCTACTTCATTGTGGAGCACATATATGTGGAATAAATACTGCAAGAAAGTTCATCCAACCCCGGCAAAAGGTGTTGGGGGATCACATGTTTGGAGAAAAATGACATCAGTAAGAGAAGAGGTGGAGCATAATATATGGTGGCAAGTAAGAGGAGGTAACTCAAGTTTCTGATTTGACAATTGAACAAAGCAGGGTGCACTGTACTTTATAGAAGGGGACAATACAAGGGAGGAGGAGATAAAGATAAAAACATTCATCACTTAGGGGACTGGGATGAGACAAAACTGCTAACAAGGCTATCACAGGAGATCATAGAATACATTATAGAAAGTATCAAGCCTTCAGTTGGTGAAGGAAATGACACACCTTGGTGGATGGGGAATACTCACTGTCAAGTTTGCCTGGCAGCAGATGAGAAAGAAGAAAGAAGGAAGAAGATATTATGATCTGTTGTGAAACAAAAGAGTGTCTTTTAAAGTGAACTTATTTTTATGGAAGGTATGGAAGAGAAGGATACCTACTGATGACAACCTAAGGAGAATGAGAATCCTAATTGTATCAAGATGCTGGTGTTGTGAGACCAAACTGGAGGAAACTATGACACATCTTTTCCTAACAACCTCCATAGCCACTGGAGGTAGTTTGCTATTTTTGCAGGTATAAACATAGGAATGCATCTGCAATAGCTCATAATCACTTGGTGGAACCATGATGCCCCACCAAAGCTACAAGTCATATATAGAGCTATGACAACATTAATAATGTGGACATTATGGAAAATAAGAAATAACATAAACCATGGAGGTAACACCACATTCACAGAAATGGTGTCACAAATACAGGAAATGATCAGAAAGGTAGTAAAGCTACTTTACCCATGGATAAGACTTAATAGAAGAGACTGGCCAGACTTCATTACTAAAATAAAAGAGTATAGGCCAAAATTATATGTCCACAATGTTTTATGGAAACCACCAGTGGCTCAGAAGCTGAAATATAATACTGATGGAGCAAGTAGGGGCAATTCAGGAATGAGCTCTTTTGGTTTCTATATTTGAGATGAAAGGGGAGACCTACGATATGCTAGAGCAAAAGGGATAGGCATTACAACCAATACAGAGGCATAAGTTCTTGCAATACATAAGGCATTAGAATACAGTTATTTTAATGACCTGAGGGGGATAACAATAGAAACAGACTCCTTACGTCTAAAAAAGATGATCCTAAGTCAGTTGAAGGTGTCATGGGAAATAGTTGAGAGGGTAGAAGATATTAGAAAGAGATTGCATCAGCTAGATTAAAAAAGCATCCATATCTTTAGGGAAGGGAATACGGTGGCAGATTTCCTAGAAAATGAGGTGATTGTTACACAAGACACAATAGAGTACAACAATTTTTAAGAGTTACCAAGCAACATAAGGAGATTAATCAATATAGACAAAGCACAAATGCCTAATTTGAGAATCAGAAACAAGCATATCAACGCACAAAGGCAGGAACAATGACAATATACAAGCATAAAGGAATGGGGAGAATAAAGCACATGGCAAGCAATATAATTACAAAATTGTATATAAGCCATGAATTCACAACACACAGACATAGTATATTACAAGTAAGTCACAGGGAGGACAGTACAGAAGTGAGCAAAGAGGACGCCAAAACTCCCATGGAAGGCAACACAAAAAGTTTGGGGCTTACCTAATCTTCCAGATTTGATTCCAGTCCTTTGAGGATCCATACCCGGCGGGAGATACCAAGGAACATACACCAGCAGTCAAGTTGAAAGTGAGCTGAATTTTCCACCGACACAACGGAAGTGACGATGAAGACAGAGTTGTCAAATCTTTTCAGCAGTCATCAGGAGATTATTACAGAAGTATTACTTTCCTTTTTGCATTGGGCCTGTTTTTTAGTATTTTTTGATTTTTTGGACCTTGGTTTTTTACCATTAGCTAAATAAAACGGTCCTCAGACCACTAAATTTAAATTTTAAAAAAAAAAGATTAAATTAAAGTAGAACAAAAGAATAATTATTTTAATTTTTTTTTGGAACACGCTAAAGCAAGCCACGTCGGCGGAGACATGCCTGCTTCACCACAAACTCTCTCTTATTATATAAGAGAATATCAATTTATCAATAATTTGGTGATAAGTTGGATCAAATCGAATCTACGCTTTTCATGTATGTAACTTTTGAATCCATCTCTACATTTAAGAATCAATTAGCCGACTCTCCAATTAGAGACAAAATTGAATGTGCTGACCAATTTAAATCAATACTTGTTAAGAATTTCATGAACCTATAGTTGACCTTTGGTCGAACCGACTTAGTTCAGGTAGGTAGTTTCGATTCAGATGAGCTTCTTTAATCTCTCTCATCATAAAATGGTGATTAGGTAATATATCTCTTTTCGCTAGCAAAACACAAAATATGAAAAAGAGAGAATTGAAACTCTGAAAAGGAAGAGAGAAGAGCAGCACTTTTCTTTTTTCATAAACAAAAGTAGTATTCATGAATTTATTGAGTTAAATTGTTAAATTTAAGGGTTCGGATTAGGGCATTCAAAATTAGGGCTAGATATAAAATATTAAAAATTAAATTATCAAATCAATTTTTTTTTTGATAATTTAATATTTGGTAATTCAATATTCGATAGCAAAATTTAGAATTATGATATTCGGGTGAATTTGGTACGAGACATTAGAACCATTTGATATTTTATATTTCTCGAATATCAGTAGGTCATATATCAACAGGTCCTTCAATACAAGTGCAAGGAGAAAATTAAAAATTAAACATAGACAACTAAAATACATATATATATCCTGAGGCGCTAACAAAAGAAATGGTCATTCAATTTTCCTCTTTTACTGGTACTAACTTTTGATCAACTACAAAGTGATGAAATATTGAGAATATTGCGGTCGATAGTATTTCCTAGTTACTACTTACTATTACATAGCTTTACATTTGGTCAGAATCAAGGGCGGAGCTACCCTTGTCCGAAGAGTGTCAAGCGACACCCCTTTGCCGAAAAATTACATTATATATAGGTCAAATTTTGATATATATATTAACACCTCTTAGCACAAGATGAAGATTTAGTGCATTTGTTAAGGTGTTGTAAAAGTTCTCAAAGGTCATGTGTTCTAGCCTGCTAGCCCTTTTTTTACTATAACAATTAACACTCCTTATTGAAAATTTTGGCTCCGTCACTACACCTAGAGTTGTAAAGGTGAGTTAAAGCGTAAATCCTTAACATGTTCCAAAAAAAGGAAGTATACATGTCTCTTTATGGTCACAACACATTAAAATCTGAAAAGGATTAGACATATTATTTGTCTCAGCAACAATTTGTTTTGGTTGTACATTTATGTTCGGGATACATATATTGATTTTGAATTCCTTGGCACGAATATTTTTTAACTGTATCAATTTTTTTTCCTGATATTTTCGAACTTGTTGGTCTTTATTATATCATGCATCTACATAAAAAAAAAACATAACTAATTGAAGCAATGGTATTAACTTTTATAACACAATGGACTCCAACTTCAATACAATAGACTCCAACTTCAATACAATATTTTCGTACCGAAGTTTGGTTTATCGATTATCAAATTACTGAACCGAAATTTAAAAGTTTGATATTTGATATCTACTTTTAACCACCAATTATCAATTTATCAAACTCAAAATTTGGAAATTTCAAACGAAATACCAAACATCCACCCCTAGTCAAAATGAGCTCAAATATAGGTAATCCCTCCAAAGTTTTATGAGTTGGGCTCAACAAAAATTAAATTGGGTAAATCTCAACTTATTCAAGCATTAACTCATTCTAAAAAAAATCTCCAATTAAATCCAATTTAATCTCCAATTCAACCAATTTTAAGACTCTTTAGTTGCATTGGTGCAATGAATATTTTAGTATTTATCTATCCATTTTTTTAAGACTTTTTAGTTGCATTGGGGCAATGAATATTTTAGTATTTATCTATCCATTTTTTAAGACTCTTTAGTTGCATTGGTGCAATGAATTACTATTTACTTAATATCTTTTAGTATTTATCTATTTTAATTTTTTTTTGTAGATTAAAATTTGTTTTTCTGGATCAAAATAACTGAAAAAATACTCAACTGTATTTTTCTATAGAATACATGTCGAGTGAGTAAACTTAAATATATATATGTTTATTTAGTTTGTATAATGTTTGGTGACTTTCCACTTTAAAATCAAGAACTTACATTATTTTTTTGAGTTGAAATTCAAATTGTGGTGACAAAAGGTAAATAATAATATATTAACATTCTTGAGATTAAGTGGGTCGAATTAGGTGGATCATGACACAATTTGATTTACTTTACAAGTCCAACGCATTTTAGCCAAAGGTAATTCTAAGCGGATCATAACCTAATTCAATTTCAAATTCAACCTATTCTAATTTCTCCAATTTCAGTCCAACCAACCCATTTAGCACGCCTAGTTGGAACCAAATGCATCATCTTTTTACATATATTAGGCACTATCTCAATCTAAGGGATATATCAAGGACCAAAAAAAAGTTCACAGCCATTCAGATTGGCTGGAAAAGAATAGTTTTTAAAAAATAATTTTTAAGTCAAATACTCCTAAAAGTTAAAAATTACTTAAAAGTAGATTTGACCAACTTTTAAGCTAATCCAAACAGCTCAATCTCCACACATCAAGGACTATTTTGGTCATTTTCTCTAAAGTCTAAACTAACTAATTTCAGCATTTAATACACATTGCTGAAACTAATCCGACTCCTTCAAGTTGAGATTCAAAGAAGTGGCATCTTCTTATTGGAATTACTTTTGCCGTCGTTTGTAATAATAGTGGTGGCCAAACAGTAAACAAAACATGCTTTGTACTCATTAAATGAAAGAGAGAAGAAAGGCTTAAAATGGGGGAAGGAAATACCATATTAATAAACAATAAATACTCTGTAAGCACAAGAAAGAAGTTATATGACAGAAGTAAACAGAGACCGTTTAAATCCAAACAGAGATTGTCCTTTTTCCAAATTTGGTCTGTGATTTTCTTTATTTCCGTATATGTACCTCAAACTTCTGTAGAGAAACATGAACAAGTGGAAACATGTCACCTATCATACCAGCCTTGTGGCGGCTGGCCTTACCCACCATTCATCAATTTGTCCAACACCACATTCAAATCAACTGACTGTCCATTCTCTGTCAGTCTCCGCACAGTTGCTCTTACTTGGTCTCTTGGAAATCCCATATTTGTCACTTTATCAACTACATCATCAATAGGAACTCTATTTCCAGTACGAGGAGAACTAGACCCACTACTAACTGCAGAAGCAGTAGGCAGCGCTTGAGGTAATATTCTTGCTGTGGGAAGCTGTGGGTAACCATTTCCACCACTCTGGCCCATTGAGGGTGAAGCAAGTTGCTGTGATTTCAACGGGTAACCACTGCCATACTGGACTGTGGACCCGCTATAAGGATAAGATTCACCAGGTTCAGTTGATGGGCCATATGCACTGGCAAATCCAGGACCCTGTCTGCTAGATGGGGGCTCAAACAGATTAGGGGGAGCTGCATAAAACTGATGGGACACAGGGGCTCCACTTGATGGATGAGAGGGAGATTGACTAGTGTTTGCTAGTGGATAGGTCTGCGATGCTATAAAATGTCTCTCCTCAGGATGATGGATCAATGGAGGTTGAAGTTGTGAGGGATTAACAGATGGAAGAGGCGGATGAGTTTGAGAAGGTGGAGGTGGCTGAGAGTACAATGATGAAGGGGAAGGCTGATACTGTTGATGTGGAGGTGGAGGGATAGAAGTCTGTCGCTGCTGATGTGGTGCAGACTGTTGGTACTGCTGACTAGAGTTTTCTGGTGCTTGACCAGTTGATTGGAAGTAAGTTTCTCGTTGAGTGCCAGAAGGAATTGAATTATGGGGAAACTGATCCTGAAGCTCAACTTGAGGTGGAATTTTCTGTTGCAGAGGGGGTGGTGGAGCATTTGGTGGAGGAAGAGGGGAAGGCGGTTGAGCAAGCGCAACAGGAGGAAATTGTTGGTGAGATTGAAGAGGAGCAGATGCCCTATGATGCACTGAGTCAACATGTGTAGTATTGTGGGTGTCTATTTCCTGCTCAAATTTTGGAACTTGCAATTTTGTGAGCTGCAGTTGAGTATCCATTATATCCTGTTTATTCTTTATGACCTGTACACCATCTTGCACCTACATGAAATTTATGTAACAAGAAAATAACATAGTTCACAAGGATGATACAAAAAGAAAAGGGAAGCAGCTAAAATTTTAATTTCAAATTTCATCTTCTCCTTTTCTTTTTTGTTTTTAGTCCAATTTCAATTTTTTTGTTACTTTTCAATCTGCTTTGACAGGTAACTGAAAATTTGATCTTGCCTAGTATAAAACAGAAATAGAAGCAAGGTCAAATAATTCTTCAAGCAATCACCAAATGAACATCATCATAAATTTTATTCAACATGCTATAGGCGTGATTCTCTCATTCCAGAATAGGGAGCATCCAAGAATATCCTCTCTCCCAACTTCAGAAAATAAAAAGAATTCCAAAAAATCCATTCAGTTCTTTATAACATTTATCCATTTTCAAATGCTGATATCTTTGTTTTTAGCAAAATCTTTAAAGTAATAGTTGTACTGCTATAGGCCAGGGCCCACCTAGAATATGAAGGGGCCAGTGCATAGATAGCCGATTTTGGGAAAACCTTTAAGCCTAACCGTGTATAAAAATTAGCAAGTTTATCCACTTTAGAACCAACTTCAGGCATACACAACTGAAATTGCAAAATTCATGTTTGAAAATTGGCAACAAACATCCTGACATATTTTCCTGAAGTTTGGCTTGCCATGACCAAACTTCCAACATTTTGCCTGAAGTTTGACTTGCCAAGGACAAAAATCCGACAGTCGCGCCTGAAGTTTGGCTTGCCAAGGCCAAACATGTATATCTGAAGTTCTTTTTTTTTTGATGAAGTAAATGTAACATGTATATCTGAAGATTTGCTTAAGTTTAGACTACCAATCTTCATCCCTGACAATGTTTTCAAATTTTTCCAACAACACCCACTTGATTTAAACTAATTTTTTATATTTGAAATTCAAGATCCAGTTCTTCAAGCTTAGAACAATGATGAATTTAGTGCTGCAAACACTTGACAGACTATGGATGCAAAGTTTTTAAAAGGCCCTAGATGGTGTTGCGCAATACATAATGACGCAACTCGGAAACAGGAACCATTGTAGCGATGCAAATTGAGAACAATTCACGAAACATCTCTATAGCTCAAAACCTAGAGAATTACTTCCGCCACCTAACATAATTAGAGAATTCTCTCCTTGCAAGACTGGATTGTATCAATAAGAGTATATTTATGCCGAGGGTATTTCTCTAAAAGAATGATACTGAAGATGACACAGTAATACAAAAAGGCAGAGTGCGAAATTCCTAAGATTAGTGTAATCAGCAAGCACGAGAAAACGATAAGCATATGAATAAGATAAGTGCAACTTTAATCAACGAAGGATCCCAAAAAATGCAGCCTACACTTGCCCAGCTGTACAGCAGTTCAGTTAAAGAACAAAGTAGGAAGAAACTGAATAGATGATACCTCTCTGAGAATATTTTCCACCAGTCTTAGTTTTCCATCAGTGTTCCCATGGTTATTCTCGACAGACAACTTGAGTTCCACAACAAAAGCTTCAATCTGGCGACTTCTAGTTTCTAATTGTGATAGTCGAGCGCTCACACTCTCTATTGCATGTAGAAGATTATCAGCATACTTCTTCACAGTATGATCAATTTCAGATAACAAAGATGCATCAATAGTGCTCAAATCTTTCTCCACGATGAGTTTGGCTGGTTCTATTGAGTCAGGAGAACTATAATTCTGCATTGAATTAGAGAAATAACAATTACAGAATCCCTATTATTGACAGAATGTATGTATATTTCCAAAATCTGACCCAACAATGCATGTCAAACTCCAACTACAGGATTCAGCATAACACACATGAATAGCAAGAGAAATGAGAAACAGATAAAAACAAGAACACTAGTGCCACAAAAAATCCCACAATCAACTAGTGCAGATAGGAGGAGTACCCTGGACATGTACTAAGAGAAGCATAAACATAGTCTTTCCTTGCTGATGCTTTTCAAATTGAGAATCATATCATAGCAAAAGATAATTGGAAAATTAGAAAGATCAGTTGACCTACTTCCTCTCCTATGCATAAATAAAGGCCAAGTAAAAGCTTTGTTTTCATATACTAGTATCTTCTTTGATGCTTCTTCATCTAGATGTGCCAGAATGAGAAAGATTTCAGTATACCTTGTTTTTTTTTTAACAGGCAACAACTTTGTATTATAAACCAGTACTTGGGAAGACCAAGTACTGAACCCTTTACAAAAGAAAGTGCAAAAGAGAAAATAACAAAAAACAAGGTGAAACAGGATACAATCCTAACATGAATCAGAAACATCCAGGATTGTCAGGATATGACTTTGTACACCAGAAACAAAATAGCAGAACACAGTTCAGTTTGATCTTCTGTATAGTGCTACTTCTGTTCTCAAAATATCTGGAATTCCTTTCTTTCCAGATGGTCCACCAAATACAGGCTGGAATTAACCTCCAGTTTCTTCTGCTCTTAGCCACAACCCCAGCCTCCTCCCAGCTAAAAACAGTGTCAACAATCTTACTAGGCATTGTCCAGGAGATGCCCCTGAGATTTTGAGAAATCTTCCATAGCTGACCTGTGACTTCACATGCTAAAATAAATGCTTACAGTTTCAGCTTCAGTCCCACATAAACGACAGTTTAAAGCTAAGATAATGCCTCTTCATCAAGTTCCCATGTGTAAGCATAACAACCAAGTAAAGCAAGCAACCTTATGTGGTAACTTTACTCTCCAGATGCGTTCCCATCCAAGGCCAGATAAAGTTTTGTGGCTCTGTAGTATTCACAATTTTATACCCTGAGTTCACTTTATACGGTCCCTTGGTGTGTCCAGTCCACAACCCCCCCTCTTGCAACCTCTAAGAAGTTTCGAGATGTTTAAAAAGTTCAGTTAATCTAGGTATTTCCCAGTCATTCATCAGTATCCTTAAGGTTAGCTCCCAACCTTGAGGTGACCACATCTCAGCCATCGTCTTACTCTGGTGTATATATGAACAAAGAAATTGAAAAAATAAATTATGATAACGTGAAATATCAATTGTTTAGTGTCACCTCTTCAAGAGAGCGCACATAAAGCGAGGCGAAGCGCTCAACACGTTTTGAGCGGTTGCTTTAGGGCTTAAGCGCGCCTTTGATAACATAACACGGCTCACACTTCTCCAAAACTGCATCTGATATCTCTTTGGATCTTGATTTTGCACCCAGTGGCATCCCAAGATAGACAATGGGTAACTGACCCACTTCACCTCCTAAAAAAGAAGACAAAAGCTCCAAATTAGGAACATACTTAATCAGATAAATATGGCTTTTCCTCCAGTTGATATGAAGACCTGAGATTCCTTCAAAGGAAACCAGACTGCATTGCTGGGTAATTCAGATTTCAGGGACTATAATAACTGATCTAGCTTCTCCCTTGAGAGACAGGATACTCATGTACCTACCATGGTCATTATACTTCCTCGTACCATAGATATTAGCCACTTGATCCTTTTTCCTCCATCTCCTCACCATGTTCTTTTGGTCATTTGAATCCTCCCTAAGAATAAAGCAGACCCATTCCATAATCTTCTTGCTGAGGGTTATCCTTCTCAACCCACTCAACCCAGATATTGTTGCATCTTGCATGAGGTCCATTTGGTAATATCAAAAGACTTGAAACCAGCATTAGAGCATATTCTGTTTTCTCCCATGACAAAGACAGAGCTAATCAAGCGATAAAAAGGGAAGAGGTTTTTATCAATAATGATAATGTGGGTGGTTACTGTTGGCAGGAAGGAAAAAAGGCTGATTCCGGTGAACCTACGCGGAAAGGAGATCTTCTACAGTCCTAGAAAGTAGGAGGGAGAAAAACTTTGGTAAACATGTGTGGGAGCATTCTACACATATCTATTATTTGTTGTCTAACGTTTTTCTGATTTCAGTATACTTTGTAGGTTGATTACATCCACAAATTTCCAAAAACTTGAGCAACTGTTTCCTTTAAAAAAAACTTGAGAAAGGAAGGTAAGACCCCCCTTTGATAGTGCAGGAGATCATCTAGAAAACAACCAACAAGGAAAAGTGGACACACAAAATTGGAGAAGAAGGGAATGTGCCACATCCTCCTCCCCCTCCAAGCAAAAAAAAAAAACAGAAGCAAACCTAGGGTGTATACTTGAATCACATAAGGAAAGAAAATATAGGTAATCATATAGGGAAAGAAAAAAATAACTTACAGTCCAATAGTTTCTGGAGCAAACATTCTCTTTGATAAGGGTTTCAGGAGCAATCTTAAATGTTCACTTCTTCTAAAGGTTTAGCTTATAGTAGAACATTATGCACAGCAAGACATCAATAAGCAGGATGTGGCTTCCAACACCACTCAGTTATACACCTCCTAAGACTTTAGAGTTCCATTTCCTTGTCCTACTGTTTTCTGATTAAGCGGTTTAATATCCATAGCTCATATCCTAGTTCAGAATTACCTAATCAACATGAAGAGTATCCCAATAAGAATTTTCCTTGCCTTCGTTTAGCTTAGCGTTCATAAAAGAAAGATAATATTGCAATAAAAGATGTGAAAACGAAAATGTCACATCTAGACCACAAAATGTTTCCTGACATCCAACTCACCTATTGAACATCTGAAGCAGATAATATACCACTCACTACAGACCATATCTAACCTCTTCAAATTGCATCATTAAACAACAAAAGTCCAAGTTGGGACGTGCATGTGTTAACTGAATCCTGTACTGGATCCAAATGAAGCAGACAATCAATTAAGAGGATCCACCTGGCCAAACCCAACTGAAGGAAATGATATTGAGTCAACATACATGCAAAACAACACTAATCAACCACAAAGATTGCAACAACAACAACTAAATACCCAGTGGAATCCCAATAGTGGGACCTTGGGAGAGTAGAGTGTGGGAGAGTAGAGTGTACCACTATCGACCCTCATCTCAAGTGTAGCAAATCCAAGTAGAAAGAATAAGAAAACACAGCAACTAACAAAGGAAACTAGCCACAACCACAAAGATTGCAACAAATAGAGAAAAATTGAAGTTCACACCAACATAACAAGAAAATCAAAAGCAGGTGTTCATTGTGGGGTCAGATAGACAGATTGAAACGGTTAATTGAGATACTAATACAAGTATAGACATACATAAGCATGTAAAAAAGATAGAGAGGAGCGATTACAGTGTTGGTTTTGGTATCAGCAGAATTCCAAGCCCTAGCTCCATCAACCTGAATCCAATCAATGTTATAATTGGGGAACGATTCAATTGGGCGAACAGGATGGTTTTCCCCTTTTACACCGCCGGTGATGTGATGTTGGTCGTCGTGAAGGTTGATGAAGTCATTGTTGCTGAGTGAGCTCGATAGATCCATGATCTGTTTATCCATATACTGCGACGTATTCATTCGGTGCTCTGGTCACACTAGTGTTCGTCTGATTTTGGATTACCTCACCTCAAACTGAAGAAAACTATGGAGGTGTACCCTTTATTTATTCCACGATGATCGGAATTCGGAACACACACAATAGTCATTAAAGTTGCTCGCAACTCGCAAGTATAGGTGACAATTTCAATCACTCCATTTAACCTACGGAAAAGGGCCAAAAATATCCTGAAGTATAAGGAAAGATTTAAAAATACTCTCCATTTATCTTTTGGTCTAAAAATACTCTTTTACTCATCTTTTTGGTTTAAAATTACCCTTCCATCCACTTTTTTGTTCACTTATACCCTTACAACTAACAACCCTCTTTTCTTTTTTTTTAATACTTATTATATGTCATTTTCTTATTGAATGAAATAAAAAGCCACCTCTATTAATTTTTTCCCATGATTTATCCAAATCAAAACAATATATCTTTTCAAGATTCAAAAAATATATTTTTAAATCTAGTAATTTCTATTTTCTATAGCTTTTTTCCAAAAAAAAGAATTGTTTTAGATAATTAAAATATTTTTAAAAAGTGGTTGAAAGTTCTTTTTCAATGAACTCACAGGCATGACTAATATTTTTAAAAATATTTTAATTATCTAAAACAATTTATTTTTTTTAGAAAAAAGCTATAGAAAATAGAAATTACTAGATTTAAAAAAATATATTTTTTGGATCTTGAAAAGATATATTGTTTTGATTTGGATAAATTATGGGAAAAATTTATAGAGGTGGATTTTTATTTCATTCAATAAGAAAATGACACATAATAAATATTTAAAAAAAAAAAAAAGAGGGTTGTTAGTTGTAAGGGTATAAGTGAGCAAAAAGGTGGATGGAAGGGTAAATTTTAGACCAAAAGGAGTAGTAGAAGGGTATTTTTAGACCAAAAGATGGATAGAAGGTATTTTTAGACCTTTTCCTGTACTTCAGGGGTATTTTTGGCCCTTTTCTGTTTAACCTATACAAATTTACAATTCACAACTAACATTTAGCGATAATTATGTGAGTTGCCTTTTAAATTTGTATAAGGTAGTAGTTTTCGATTTCGACCTATTATACAAAATCTATTTTCTCTCTCCATAATCCTTTTACTTTATTTTCTCCTTAATTCACTCAACATAAATAGATTTTAAAATTTGAAAATTTCATTCTTTTTCTCTCAATTCGTGATTTCCAATTTTCAGGGCAACAATTGTGCGGTTTCCATTTTTATTTGCTTTGGTGGTTTCATTCTTCTTCGTTTGACTTGTATTTATATATGATGGTGATTTTCTTTGATTTTTCAGTTTTATCGTCATATACAATTAATTCATTTTTGTTTAACTTTTTTAAGTTCTGATTGTTTATGATTTAATTTGTATAACTTTTTAGAGTTCTGATGATTATATTTGTATAACTTCAAACAAATTTTTGAGATTTATGATATTTATATAATTCAAAAATTTGTATAATTTCAAACAACAGAGTAACCCAATGATCCAGCATGATCCCAGGGAGCAAAACAGTGTTGCTGACAAGCTAGCACAAAGGGGGAGAAGGCTACCAGATGGAGTTTTTGTTGAAGAATGGTTTACCCCACCTATATTTATAGTAGAAGCAGTTAATTTTGATAAGAATCAACCGTTGGTAGAACATCCAGGAATGTCTATATGTAATCTAGTTAATAGCTCACATATATGTGAGAGGCTACATTCGAATGCTGGCAGTACATCGTGCATTGTTGATGTAATGACGCTTATGTTTTAAGTTTATTAATATAACATCCTATTATTATCAAAAAACGATCTACAGTTGTATTTATATTTGTATAATTTCAAAATTGTGTATAGTTAACCTGATTGTATAGTTGTGCCCATATTTGTATAATTTTGAATTGTATATAGTTACCTTGATTGTATCGTTATACTCATATTTGTATAATTCTAAAATTGTCTACAGTTACCACAACTGTATATTTGTCCCTATATTGTATAATTTTAAAATTGTATATAGTTATCATAATTGTATATTTGTATATATTTTGTTTAATGTTTGGGATTCTGATTATTTCATTTTTGACATGATTTGTTAGGGAGTACAATTTATTTTCAAACAAGCTCCAATTAATGCCCCTCATAAGCAATGTTAATACAAAAATTGGTATAATGGAATAATATTGATATAATAGATGACTTATGCAAGTGTCTGCCTGAAGATGCATTCAATCATTTTTGCGCAACAATTTATACAAATCAAATTGGTACTTACCAGCTTATACAAATACGTACGAAGATAGCTTAATTATATTATTATAAATATATCTTCTTCTTACTTATTCAATTCAAATACAATTGAAAATCGTTCTTCCACCAGAACATCAATTATCAATGAATTCATTATGAAATTTTAAAAAGTCGAAGTGAATACAAATCAAATCATATACAATTTTGACCAAATCTTCAATAAATATTGGTACAAATACAATTTCAACAAATTACATAACTCATCTATAAGTAATTTGATCTGATTCACAAAAAAAGGACGTGAATTCATTGAATCATGTACGATTTGTATAATCAACGAAGAAACTAATTGATTTTTTTTAGTTACACACGTCGATTTCATAAACCAGAAAGAATCGTGTTGTTAATATGGAGGAAGTCATATTTGGTATGAAACCCTAATGAGATACTATTATGTTATTTATGGAATTGTTTACCATTTTTAATCAAAATTGCCTCTCATTTTAAAAAAATAAAATTGAAATCTGAACTGTATAAATTAATAAAAACATGTGAATTATACAAAAGAGAATGCCAATAACAACTGAAATTGTAGCTACAACCCGTAATTATGCAATCTCTAGCTAAGGAGCCTAATTAAATTTTCTATAGTAGCTATTTGCGAAATTTACTCATATATTTATCCTTATTGGACTAGGGAAAAAGGACAAATATACCCCCAAACTATCGTAAATGATATCTAAATATCTTTCGTTATACTTTTGAGACATTGATATCCTTACCGTCCAAATTTTGGAACGTATATAACCTTTCTAGTAACAGTGGGACACGTGTCGCAATCTAAAAACGCCTACCCAAAAATCACCCGGATTTATTAAAACTCACAAACAAATTATAACCCAAAATCATCTACTCTTTTATCCACCCATTTTAATTCTCAATTCCATTATAAACAAACCCACATGATTTTTTGTTAGCAAATGCAATTTCATAACCCATTTTGATCTTCAATTGATTATAAACTGACCTAAACGAATTTTTGTTAGCAAATGTCAGGTGAATTTTTGTTATATTTAGATTTATAAAAATAATTTATGATACTCCACTATAAACACTTTTTTTCTCCTAAAACTTTGGCAGCAATGGAGCACGTCAAATTCTTTGACCTCCAAGTTGTGGTTGTGGTTGAAGAAAGAATTCGTTAACCTCCATTATAAATTCTTTTAAATTATTTTTTAAAAGCTAAATATAATAGTCACATTTTTAGCATTACTAGGAACTAGTGTACTTGTCCGCGCTTTGCGCGGTCCTTAAAAAAATTATAATATATAAATAAATATTAATTAATGTTATAATTTTATAGAAAAACAATAATTATAATAAAATGTCTTTTCAGGATTTTTATATATATATATATATATATATATTCTTTTATTTACTAATCTACCATTTGATCTTTATCATTTCCCTGCAAATTGTAAGTATTAATACATCATAAAAATTAACGCACTATGAATGAAAATTGTAGATAAAAAAAAATGCAAAATTTTATATGTAAAATTCTTCAGCCTTATATAATCAATACAAGATCCAAGATATAAAAACAAATTTATTGAATAGAAGTCTTAAAAAAATAAGATTATACCTATAGAGGCATATCCGAAAATATGAATAAGAACACATATACATATAGGGTTCATCAATAGGAATAAGGATAAATTATCAATGATTTAATTATTTAATTTTTAAAAAATTTATGCACATTAAAATTATTGAAATTAAATATCTTTTCTAAATTGGCTTAAGGAACAACTTTTAAATTTCGCTTTAGGAGTTGTTGCACAGACGTGAACCAGCTTATGGGGAGAGGTTTGCTTTGTATGTGGGTTGACT